>JASEVX010000001.1:123305766-123594711 GCA_031761405.1 Serripes groenlandicus | reverse complement strand
ACAGACAGAGATACAGAGAGAGACAGAGAGAGAGAGAGAGAGAGAGAAAGAGAGAGATATTCCTGTCAGTTGTAAACAAACAACATCAACTAAAACAACCAATATTTAAGTCATTTAAAAAGCTAATTATATGCCAAAAAGCGAGTAAACACTCAATCATGTTTTCAATTGAAAAACTACAATATAGACCACTGTGCCGCAAAACGGGCTTGTGCAGATACAGTTAGACAGTTAAGTTTGTTTTGACGAAACCTTTTCGGTGTAGAATGCAACTATATATATATATATATAAACGGTAGACATATTATGCGATGTGAAGAGTGTGGAGTCGGATTGGACTGCATGGCGGTAATACTGCGGATGGTGCTTTTTGAAACTATAAGTGATTCTTTGAACCAATTTGTCGTGGCACAATGCATAGCGGAGTGTGTCATTATTTCGACAATAATGCATTTCTTGAAACAGATTACCCATCATATGGAAACATAGCTTTATTTCTATTCCAGTCATAAGAAACATGAATTGCTACTGGGTTTTAAACGAATATGTTGATATTAAATGCAAAATGCGGTTTTAAAACAGATACGAACACAGCTACGTTTATACAAAACATTTAGGAAGGAACCGTAAACGTGTAGAACTGTTGCCATTTCCCTAATTATTCCGATCTTGAAATACTGGTCCAATTTCAAATCAATTTTCCAAAAACCATTCAATTATTGACTAACCACAAATGCTTATAAAATCATGATAATTAGTCATAAAACAATGCCATCAGTTAGTTGGTCTTTATTTTCCCTTACACGTTAATAATCCAAATCTTCTCCTATGAAACTGCTTGTCACATTCCAAACCCATATCACATAATTGCTCATTGGTGGAACCCTTACAAGTCTATTAAAACTGTTTAATCGATCATAACTGAAAGAATAGACAATAAAGAAGAAAAAAACAATCTAAAACACTTTTAAGACGGTTAGTGGGCGGGGCAACTGTCCAGTTTACTCCTGCACATATCGGTCTGCATTCGTATATTCATTGAAATTACTTGGTCGATATCATGTGACTCTCAAACAAGATTTCCAATGAAACTGCTCATCAAAAACGAGCCCAAGTAAGGCCATCAGATGACACGGCCTATACTTACATTCGTATATTCTGAAATAATTTCCTCTGAAACTATTTGTCTGAGGCAGACGACTCTCAATCAAGTTTGTCAAGCACCTGATTGACAGTGATTCGATCACGTGATCACCTGATTGGCAGTGAATATGGCAAGTGTTCCTGAACTTACAAATCAAATACAGCGGAATCGATATAATTCGATCACTTGATCACCTGATTGGCAGTGAATATGGCAAGTGTTCCTGAACTTACAAATCAAATACAGCGGAATCGGTATAATTCGATCGCGTGATCACCTGATTGGCAGTGACTATTGCAAGTGTTTCTGAACTTACAAATCAAATACAGCGGAATCGATATAATTCGATCACGTGATCACTCGAATAGTGTATCGTAAACAGTGTATAAGCAGTTCTATTTGCGAATACAAATAATCAGATCAAATTGTGAGGCGTTCTTCTCGATTCGATTGTATTACTGGTTTACACTTCACGATACAATCCAAAGTATAGCTGACTGACATGACTATCATCTACTCCGTCTTATTAGGACATACTTAAGTTGACAGAATACTCATACCACATTGTGTAAGATATATGTGAACAATGTAGTGATCTGGGTCTACACTGTTCACAAGAGCAGACATATACCTTTGCCAATGGGCGGGCTCAATTATGGTCATTTTGTAAATTTAATTTGATAAGAAAGACATAGAGTACTAGACATCTGCGTAATGTATCGACCAGATCAGCCTGCGCTGTCCGCGCAGACTGATCCGGCCGACACATTCCGTCTTAAGGGGAAAGCTGTATAGAGTAGTTATTCCTGAAACAGAAAATCCACAGGAGGCGAAAAGTGTCTATCCGGGTAGGCCTGTGTGGCATGCTTAGGCTTATCCGGGTCGATACTTTACGCAGAGTCCACAATGTTGATTTTCTCATGAGACGGCCTACACATTGATTATTGCAAAGCTACGCCCCGGCAGGAGATCAGCGGTCTGATGTCGACTTTCCGTATTTATGTTTAACCCTTTCCCACATGTAGACCCTTTTTGACGCATCAGCTGTAGCTTCATTTTGACAACATGTTGGCAAAAGGTGAAAATGACAATATGGAGCAATTTTTCCAATTGCCACACTACTTTCTTTTCTATTTCCGCGTTTTTCTTATTTCTTGACTGATACGTATCAGTCATCCCAGAATGTAGGAATGATGGAATATTGGAAAGTGTCAATTAACAAATGAAACCCCACAAAGCGTGCAATGCTGCACTAAAATAACTCTTTTCGTAAGCAGTTGTAATTTGATTTGGGAAATACTAAAGACGTTATGTACAAGTAATATTCTATACAACTTCCCCTGTATCGAGACAGTACGGATCGTGTTTCCCAGACACGCATCAATGTTTCATATCATCCAATCTCATTACGTAATATAACATCTATCCGGACTATCTTCGGCGACTGTCTATACGAACTATTCAGCCATTTTCTGATAGAGCCTATACTATTCTTGAAAAGTATAGAGGTTGTTGATACATCCATATGCTCACTTGAAAATATTATTATTTGAATGTAATTGTAAACACTGAACAGTCTATCATTTCCGTACACAGTTTTCAAACAATAAATAATAAATATAAAAAAATCGTTACCTAAGTAGTTATTTCAAAAACGGCAGATTTGAACAGAACATAAATAAAAACATCATTCGATCTGAATCATCGGCTTCAAAGCGTGTTTTTGCATGCCTACGTAACATCTACATAGCCTACATCGACCAATTAAGCTAACAATTTGGACTGTTCTATTCCCTATAATTCGAGGAGGTAAGGGTTAATCAAAACTCAGACCATATAAATTGGATTTGCATCAGTAAGAAATCCCGGTACCAACACGCCAATAAATAATATACAAACAACTCCTACAATATCCCGGTCTTTTCCGGAATATATCATTCCCAAGGTACCTTTGTAGTCTAAATTCATTCCAATATGTAAACGAATTTTGACGCAACTTAGACAGACGTTGTCTGATAAATAGTTTCAACTGAGTTATTCCTTGTTTATCCACAATGTGTTAAGATCTGTTTTAAAATTAAACTTTAATTTGTAGAAATTTTCCAAGGTTTTGCCAAGTGGTTTCGTCTACTATAGATTTAGTCACTTTACACCTCATGTAGATTTTCTGTTTCAGGAAGCATTACTATATACCTCTATAACCACGAGACGGAATATGTCGGCCCGGATTAGCCTGCGCGGACTGCGCAGGCTGTTCTGTGTCGATAAATTACTCAGAGGCCATGCTGCTGGTTTTCTCGTGGAACGGCTCATATATATATATGTAAAGAGAAGTGTTTTGGTCTGGTTTCAATGTTATTGCTGTAGATGTGATGTATATAGGAAAATATCAGTGCCTTCCATGTTTGCCTTCTTGTGATGGTACGAGTTCATTTAAAATTAGTTTGACCAGAAAGAAGTTGACAGTCAAATATGCACTCTGATCGTTATCGTTATGATCTCCACAACCCACCGAGATGTCGTATAGTTTAACTCATATGTGTGATGGGTTGGTTTAAATGTACTTCAGTTATATCACGACGACCAGTTTACCGTACCAATTGTTTTCTGGCTATGTTACGCCAGTGCTTCATACCTTATTACAACGACCAGTTTACCGTACCAATTGTTTTCTGGCTATGTTACGCCAGTGCTCCATACCTTATTACAACGACCAGTTCACCGTACCAATTGTTTTCTGGCTTTGTTACGCCAGTGCTCCATACCTTAATACGACGACCAGTTCACCTGACCAATTGTTTTCTGGCTATGTTACGCCAATGCTCCATACCTTATTACAACGACCAGTTCACCTTACCAATTGTTTTCTGGCTATGTTACGCCAATGCTCCATACCTTATTACAACGACCAGTTCACCTTACCAATTGTTTTCTGGCTATGTAACGCCAGTGCTTCATACCTTATTACAACGACCAGTTTACCGTACCAATTGTTTTCTGGCTATGTTACGCCATTGCTCCATACCTTATCACGACGACCAGATCACCGAACCAATTGTTTTCTGGCTATGTAACGCCAGTGCTCCGTACCTTATTACAACGACCAGTTCACCGTACCAATTGTTTCCTGGCTATGTTACGCCAGTGCTCCATACCTTATTACAACGACCAGATCACCGTACCAATTATTTTCTGGCTATGTTACGCCAGTGCTCCGTACCTTATTACAACGACCAGTTCACCGTACCAATTGTTTCGGGCTATATCACGCCAGTGCTCCATACCTTATTACGACGACCAGTTCACCGTACCAATTGTTTTCTGGCTATGTCACGCCAGTGCTCCGTACCTTATTCAACGACCAGTTCACCGTACCAATTGTTTCGGGCTATATCACGCCAGTGCTCCATACCTTATTACGACGACCAGTTCACCGTACCAATTGATTTCTGGCTATGTCACGCCAGTGCTCCGTACCTTATTACAACGACCAGTTCACCTTACCAATTATTTTCTGGCTATGTTACGCCAGATCACCGCACTCAAATCTTCCCAGGCAACTGTCTACATTTGAACACAGCCATATAATGGAAGACAAATGACGTTAGTCACAATTACCTTTGTCAACAATCAGGGGAATTAGTACATGGTCAAGCTGGGAACCAAATTAGATGTAGACACGCGTGTGTTATATTATATATACCATTTGTTCTCTCTTGATCAATGTTTTATCAGATCATATTTTTTGTAGTAACAATTTCCCTTATACAAACGAATGTTGATGCCTATGAGAAAATGAGAAATTGTTTAAAATCAGCAATGGAGAACTTTGTCAAATTGGAACAAGATCCAATGGAAAATATCTACGAATAAAAAAACAATTATTGAAAAAGATTTTGTCCTTTCGCAGTCATGTTTTCACAAGTTGTTTGCTGCAAATGTGTCTGCATGTTTGAAAGAGTTATCAAAAACTAGAATTATATTTTGATATATAGATAGATAACAAGAATCAGACTAAATTCAGGGCTTCTAAGATTTTTCTAAACGTTAAACTATCTTAAAATTTTAACATTGCACAATCTGCGAATTGCAAAAAAATATAAAAATATTTACACGCCATCTCTTCTTTATTATGGCGTCTGTTTCATTTCCCAAAAGAGGACATTTAGTATTATCTTGTCATTGGTCTTGTGACAGATCGATATCGATATTCTATAAACTAGCAGTCATGTCAATTTACAAGAAGTAGACACGCCTCTCTGAATTTGAAACAGCTGAAACTGACGAATTTTGATGCGTCAGAAACACACGTCTGTAGAAACGTTACTTCTAAAAATTGTTAACAATACTTTGCTCCGAAGGTTTCAAAGCAGGTAACAGTAAATTACCATATCAGGTCAACGATCAAAAAAAAAAAAAGACCGGTGGAGCAGACGAATATATTCAGTAACCATGGATAAGTTAGGTCATAATTGTAGTTTGCTAGCTTAGTTCTAAAAATATATAATGTAGAAATCGAAAAAAACGTTTTCTCGGTGGTAGATTTTAAGACATAATCTTGTTAAGAAACCAATGATAAATGTGCCATCCCTCGAGAAAACCAACGTTGTGGATACTTCGTAAAGCATTCTACCCGGATCAGTCTAAACATGCCGTGCAGGCTAACCCGTACATACACTTTTCGCCTCCTGTGGATTTTCTGTTTCATGAATAATTACTCTATACGTCTTTACCCATGAGACGGAATGTGTCTGCCCGGATTAGCCTGCGCGGTCTGCGCAGGCTGATCTGGGTCGATTCATTACACAGAGCCCATAATGTTGGTTTTATTGTGGAACGGCTCAAATGTGCCATCTCGCACTGTCGTTAATTAGAGACTTTAGGAACAATGAAGATCCAAATCAGCATGTGCGTCCGTGCAGAATGACCAGGATCTGCCACGTAACCGTACAAGCATCCGTGATGCCTCTCAACTAGGTCTTCGACCTAAACCCTTCTATACAAGTATGCCATATGTTCGAGTTTCCATTACCCTTCTATTCAAGTATGCCATGTGTTCGAGTTTCCATTACCCTACTATTCAAGTATGCCATGTGTTCGAGTTTCTATAACCTTACTATTCAAGTATGCCATGTGTTCGAGTTTCCATTACCTTACTATTCAAGTATGCCATGTGTTCGAGTTTCCATTACTTAAACAACTTTACATGCCATTTCTACACCTACTTACTACTATCTACCTAAGCATTCATGCTATCAGATCCAGAAAGAAACCGCCTTTTTCCTTATTGGAGAACAGTGAAGAATCTATTCATTTATGTGCGGGTGCGGAGCGTGATCTGTATCTACACTCATCGCATATGTCATAAGGTTGGTTATCGCATAGCTTTAATGTTCATATCGTGGGCTTGGTGTAAAACGGTTGTAACTAAAAACCTATTTTGAAAACCCTGGTTTAGGGGCAATTTTGACCCCTTTGTAAACAATGCAAATTTAGGTGCCATTGCTCAGAACGAGTAATGGCACATACATTTCCATTGTTTACCAAGAAAAATGATATTACGACTTTATGGCGAGGTGATTAACCTTGGTAAAAAATACAAATTTTAGTTACAACCATTTCACGCCAAGCCCTCGATATATTGTCTATCTTCTTTTCTTTAGCCATGGTGACCTAGACGCGTATCTAGGCGACTATCCCATTTTAGACTATGCAAGAGCCAAACTCGATCCTGAATGTGCCCTTCGGCTGCTGACACAGATGTTCGGTGAAGACGGGTATGGGCTAGGCCTGCCAAAAGGCTCACCGTTAAAGGTAAGTCTATCTCTTCTTTACTTCTTCTATTTTTAGATCACCTAAGTTTTATGATGATGTATAAGGATCGCCAATTGATCGTCGTCGGCGATCGTTAAATTTGAGCTTCAAACGAGCTTGGTAAATTTCAACCAAGAAAGTTTCTTTGGTGGTCCTCTTTAAAAAGAAAATATATGTAAAAACAATCTGAGGCTATAGAAATGGAAACATGACAATATTTTCTGATTGACCTTTCTGTACAAATTTAGTAGATATCCTTTACGCAACTTATTCAAGCCATATTGACTGGGTTCAATTCCACCATCTATTTTAGTGCTAAGTAATACTTAAAAGCGATTTTCATAGATTTTGTTTCCCTAATGCTGCTCTCACACAGTTCCGAATATCCTTGCAACTAGGAAATATTGTATTCAGCAAAAAAAGAAAGAGAAGAATGGACTGGAAACATAATGCAAATTTGAAGCCTTACGAATCTTTGTGAATTACCTTATAAGAATTTCTTGCGAATTTCCTACGAATGTTGCGATCCATGCGAGTGTTGCGAGTGCTTGCGATCACCTTATGAATGAAGCGATTGTGCAATCAATTGCTCTTGCGACTGCGTCTCTTCGTCACTTGTTCTCCAGCCGCCGGACAGTACACATCGAGTCAAGTTGATCATGCCAAGAGGCGTCAAGAGGGACTCAAAGACCAAACAAACGGTTGCAAATGCCTTGCGAGCTCTACAAATACATTGCGAAGACTAAGAATGGCTTAAGAATGCTTTCGAGTATGTGAAGAACATGCATTTCCTTGCGAAGTTTAGGAGCATGTTACTAATACTCGCAACACTAAACGAATGGTAGCGAGTGGTTAAGAACATTTTACGAATGTCTTGCGACCATATCCCGATCATTACGATTAATTGGCGATTGCTACTCGCAATGGCAATCGCAAGGAATTCGGGACTAGTTGAGAGCAGCATATTAAAAAAAATCCAGGTATTCCACCATCCATGTTTTACTAAATATTAGGGAAACAAAAATGGTGAAATATGCTTTGAAGTAGCACTAAGGTTGATGGAGTTGGATCTTTGTTGAAAAAACACGGCCGCATGTCGGTATCACAGAACATTAACATTATTCCCCTCTGAATCTCATTGTCTGATTTCAAGATGATTCGGCCTAAATTATCCTTAAGTGACTCTCCACAAAACATGGTTAACCCTTTCCCACCTGTAGGCGCATTTTGACGCAATAGCAGCAAGCGACATTTGAAGACATTGTGGCCAAAGGTGAAATTGCTCCTTTGGCCGCACTGTTTTCAACTTTATTTAACAATTAAGCTATCTTTGATGGATATTTTTAAGTTTTTTTTCAAAGTCGTCTGCTGCAGATTTGTTGTATGAGTGAAATAGTCAAACCATATGATTGGTACAACAATCATACCTAAGAGCAAGAAATGATTTTGTTATTTTGAATGACTTTTTAACACGTAGGGGCGTAGCTCCATTTAGCCACTGTAGGCAGGTGCCTACACATTTTTCCTCAAAATGCCCCAAAATGCAGCTGCGGCGATAGACATCTGCGTAATGTATCGACCAGATCAGCCTGCGCTGTCCGAAAAGTGTCTATCCGGGTAGGCCTGTGTGGCATGCTTAGGCTGATCCGGGTCGATACTTTACGCAAAGTCCACGATGTTGATTTTCTCACGAGACGGCCTACACATTGAGTATTGCCAAGCTACGCCCCTGACACCTGCTTATAAACAATCAGTGATGATGTTGGTGTTGCAACATTTCCATGGTATGAAACCATATCTAACAATTGAAGCAGTTCATAGTGCGGATAACAAACACCATCACCGTCATTTCAACAAGTCACCAGAATGAAGTAATAATATATGGCCATCGGGGGAAAACTAAGACAGTTGTCTGGTCATAGCAGACAAATTTAGACGAGGAAAACAATCCATTTTTCCACGTGATATATAACTGTCTTATAGCCGTACACAATCACTGTCGTCTTTAATCTCACTTGTTTGGGTTTTCTCATCGGAATGCCTTTTTTGCCCTTTTATAGTATATTTTTCTTTCTTTCTAACTTTGATTAAATGCACTCAATACAAGGTGACGTTCGGTTCATCCATTTACGAATAGAAATCAAAGAACAAAATGAATAAAATAAATATTATAAGGTTTAATAAAATGTCATTTGTATAGTTGGCGTTGGTTTTAAATGGTTTAGCCCTGTCCCATATTCAACAAATATACGGTAAACGATGTTGAAAACATATTTGCACCAAAACAAATAAATAGTAAACACATAAAATGAACTTATATCATAAATGACGTCGCCGGGAGTGTTTTAATAATGGCAGTGTAAACAAAACAAAAACTTGCTAAAACTTACATTTCACAGGAAGGCTAGTACATACCAGGGGAAAATACACACACGTTTATATGTCTCAGACTCTGTCCATACGGCTGCCAGAAGAACCGACCCCACGCGATAGCGACCCCACTTTTACTCAGAATAAGCGACCCCAGTTTTATTTTACCCCAATTATCGGGTTTAGGTGTGAATGGAGGGTTTAAGTGTAATAAACAGTCATGAATATGTAAAAATACAACAGTGACATTCTGTTAAACCTTGGAAAAAACAAAACAATTATTAAATTAATGATGCATAGTAAACAATCGAGTAAAAAAACAATATTGACTTTGAAAACATAAATGAAAAAAAACAAAACAAAACAATTATTAAATTAATGCTGCATAGTAAACAATCGAGTAATAGAACAATAGTGACTTTGAAAACATTTTGTTATAAATCGAAATTAACTTCCCGAAGTGCCTGCCACAAACCTAACAAACATTTAAAAATTACATTAAGATTCATGAATAAATCACTTACCTCGAAATCTAGTGATGTCGGTTCTTTCGGTCTTGTTTTCTGTCTCGCGTAGTTCATAATTCGGACCAGTGTCGTAGGACGTGGGAGGTTGAAGTCTGTAGGATCGAAGGCAGCTAACATCAGATCATCTACCACCCGACCGGCAGGGGCGAAGACATCTCTGATTGCTTCTTTCCGCATCTGAATAAAAAAGAATGATTTTTATAATATGTGTTATACAATCGTAATAGTGGACCCTTCATGTTTGAGATATATTTCTCGTATATAATGAACACTTTAAGGATACTTACATCACGTTTGAGTATCACCCGTTTCTTCATGAGTGGATCTGGTTGGTGTTGGTGAATGGCTTTTCCTTCTGTGAAAATATCGCCCCGTTGGGTCACGTTTGCGTAGCATATGAGCTTCTTCGAACGGACACTGCACCTCCAGTGGACACTGAGGCTCGTTATTCTCTGAAATACAATATTGGGAAATACAGTTAACTGACCCGTTCTCACTTGGAGATACATAATGACGCAAAGTTAACATTGTGGCAAATAGGGCAAATAGGGCACAAATCAGCCATTTTCACACTCACACAAGTCACAAGTAACAATAAAATCTAATTTATTAAAGTCAAAAGTAACAACAAATTAATCCAAATTATTAAAGTCACAAGTAACAAATAATAAATTTAACAATTCTGAACAGAGTTTCACGAAATTATCATCAAGTTTAATGAATATGTGATAGGCAGTTATACATACACATACATATATATATATATTTTTCAACTTGAGCAATTAAAATAATTATATCATTACAACAGTATCAATAAAACAAACACAATTTACGAAAAACATCAAAAGTAAGTACAAACACACATCTTTTGTGCGTATCAGATGTTACTAAGAAAGTTGAACTCATCGTTAAATGCGCTGAAATTAAGCAAGGTTTCATCTTTTAATCTTTTGTGTGTATCAGGTGTGTATCAGGTGCTACTAACAACAATAATTGCTTAATATAAGCTTAATATAATCGCAATCATTAATGTGTTTCTTTAACTTTGTTAGTAGCACCTGAACCTGATTAACACAAACATTGAAAAGATGAAACCTTGTTTAATTTTAGCGCAATTAATGTTAACGTACATTTCTAATAACATACATTTTTATTACAATGTTAACATACATTTTTATTACAATGTTAAAATACATTCTACATTTTATTCAGAATGTAGTGATCATCATCCATTCACACCTGTTAAACCCGATAATTGAGGTAAAATAAAACTGGGGTCGCTTATTCTGAGTAAAAGTGGGGTCGCTATCGCGTGGGGTCGGTTCTTCTGGCTACCGTCCATACTTGTTACAATGTGAACACAATTTTACCACTGAGTTAAATCTAGACTACACGTCTATTTTTAACCATCGCGACACGGTTGCATGCATCTGAACTTTGAACTTTGAACTTACCTTCAATGTTATGAACGTACGATCCGTGGAAAAATTTGTAACCTTTATCAAGATGTTTCACAGGAACTTTGGAATGTTTCTGAATTATTGAAACAACATCGCTCATAGAAATATCGGGAACATTACTCAAATTATTCGTCCAACCTGGGTCGCGTAAACCTTTTGACGCCATTTTTGATAATCGATCATTCTAAGCGTTGCGTTATAAGCCTCGTTTTTGATTATCTCATAATGAGGCGTGAAAAGGGTCTATAAATAGAGATTATTCAACTTATTTTTTAAAAGAAAAGAATATAATTCACGAGCCGTCTCGTGAATGGGAGTGACGTCACGAGTGACGTAGTCCTCCCATTCACAAGACGGCGAGTGAATTTTATTCTTATCTTTGAAAAAATGAGTTGAATAATCTGTTTATTATACATTTTATTGTTATTTGTTGTAATACATTAAATTTTTAAATACGTGTCCTCAACCATAGTTTATATTTACTGTGGAATATTGTTTGTCGTTTTACCTACTTTGCGCATTATTTTCGGATGAGGCGTGGCCATGGAAAAAAGGGAGGGGCACGCATGCGCAATTGTGTAGTAGATTATAACACTGGTGTGTAATAACAATAAATCAACGATTATGAATTTTCTTTCACCGAGATATCCTTATCCAAAAGCATTGAAAATGACCGCGCTATATAGCGACGTTATATATTTGCGCTAATAATCTTCGAATTGGAATTTATGATATAAATAGAATATAACATTCGTGGTCATTCGATACAAAATTTTATTAAACTCGTTTTCTAAAATATTTCGTATTGAATGACCACTCATGTAATATCCTCTATATATATATTTGAAAATATTGTGGCAAAAGAACAAATTGCTATTATTTTATTTATCTTTGGTGTTTTACGCCGTTTATCAAACTTATAACAATTATATTACGGCGACAGGATAAACAAACCTGCGCTAGGCAATGCATTGTCCAAGGGTACTCCACCATGACCGCAGCGACTGGGGAACGAACCCCGGTTCCAAATCCCCGACTCTCACCACTCGGCGGCCACTGCGGATGCGTTTACAAATGGTTAAGGGTTAAACTTCTTCAATAATTTACTGAATATGTGGAAACGTTAAAATAATTAACACCCGTGGAGTAATTAGTTGACCGCATCTATGTAGCTTCCATAGTATAGACTGCCTCAGTAAACTGATATACTTGAAGAACGTCCGCCTCTGATGCTGGTTTCAACCCAGGTCAAGTCATACCAAATACTTAACAATGGTAGTAATGGCTGCCCTCGTTTGCGCTCAGGGTTGCGGGGTAAGCATTACAATGTGCTGGATGTTGTCAAAATAAATGGACAAGTAGAACTGATAACTTACATTGTTTAAAGCGGCGTAAAGCACCAATCAATCAATCAATCAATCAATTCATATTATAAGTTTATATTTTAATACACATAGCGTATGACGATTTGAACCGGGTGGTCCCCGACTAAAAGTTCTATTTTTTATACTAGTAGACCGCAGTTTATAATAAGAGTTAAAGGTCAATCATTGTCCAGGTGTGTATATTGCTTTGACAGTTTCACTACGGTCATGAGTCGTTATTTCAAATACTTCAAATACTTATTTCAACAACAACTTACAGTAAGATTAGGAATTATAACACTGTATGTGGATGGCAGGATGATGTTTACTGAATATCTCCTCAAAACACTTATGAACTGCGTCTTACGATGTTGGGTTCACATTGACTCTCTGGTTAGCTACATTTAAAGCTACATTTACGTACAACTACAGTGAGAGTTAGCCTTATAGAGTTTTTGTCAGAAGATACATTGTAGCGCTTTAAAGCTTCTTGCTAGAAATCTTAGATTATACTGAGACTGTGTGGATACACAGGCTTATCGGAGTCTTCACTGTACGCAGATACATATGTTTATCATATTTTAGACAGCCTATTTAGACAAATAAGGATCATGCCATTAAGCACAAGCGGTTCGGTTGATATGCGTGTTTTTTTTATGAAATTGATAGGGGATGTCAAAAAAGGTTTGTGTTACTAAAATAGGATGCCTGGATGTGTTTGCTTGTTTATTTGAACGCTTGTTATGAGGCTTAAACACAATCGAGTAATATAACGGCGTGCCATTATACCTCACGTGACTTTGTAATGTTAAATTCTCATATACTCATCATGGGCAATTTCAATAGGATCAGGTGATCGCCTCGGGTAACAGTATTTTCCTCATGTTGACAATATGTACTGTCACACTGGAAGCCATGGAATATTTATATAATGCATCAGTGGTAATGCTATCTCCACCATTTCTTCAGTGTGTCTTCTCATGTTTAAACAATACAGACAAAAAACACCAATACATCTTTAAAGGGTACACTTTATGGTAAAAGATTAGCAAAACATCAATGGATTTCGTTCGTTTTAGATATTAATTTTGTTGTGGATAATATTGTTTATAAAGCTAAAAATGTGCAAACAAAAGGTTTAGTCTGTTAGTTTACCAGCTAATTCATTACCACAAAACACATGACTAAGACAACACTTCAACTAACTGGATGCAGTTCCGTGTTGAAGCTTCACAGTTCGGAAGTATAATCACGTTTAAAACTAAATACCTTTAACATTCATGACTGAGCCGTCCCGCGAGAAAAACAACATCGTGGACTCTGCGTAAAGTTTCGATCCGGATCAGCCTAAGCATGCCGCAAAGGCTAACCCGAACAGACAATGTTCGCATCCTGTGGATTTTCTGTTTCAGGAATCATTACTCTATAGCTCTATACTCCTGAGACGAACTTTGTCGGTCCGGATTAGCCAGTGCGGACTGTGCAGGCTGATCTGGTTCGATACTTTACGCAGAGGCCATTATGTTGGTTTTCTCGTGGGACGGCTCATGTATTTAGTTATTCAAGACAGCTCCCTTAAAAAGTTAGAGCCTATTTTATAAAGCCTCTGCAACTAGTATAGGTCAAAGCCTTTCCTGTTTTTCGGCGATAGCTGTCTAACCTCAGTTTTGACCTATACGTTAAACAAATGATCTAGATTGTAGACCAATCAAATGTTGTATTTAATGAATAATGTCGAATAAATAAAGGAAATGAAACGTTTTGATTGGTGCATAGTTAAGTTAGCGATCCTACGAGAGGCACTAATAAGGTGAAGTTTTAAAATGAAATGTTCTGCATACTAATCTTTGTTTGCTTTTCCTTAAGAAATAAATGTCAGTGAAAACAATCAGTGAAAACGTATGAAATATAATATTTAAAAGCGAAATATTAATTATTTTTGAAACATGATAAGTTTTCAGCTATTTATCGTCAATTGAAACGTATACACCTCTTGGGAGCCTCGCGTAATCTCGAGTCATGTGACGTGTTCCCGGCAAGCTACACTCGATTACCGATTCTATATCGTTTAAAGAACAATGTTCTAATCGAACTATGTTCGAACTGGTTCACGATAATAATGCATTATCAATTCAAGTAGCTGTCGAATTCTTAGATATACAACATTATTGCGCACATTTTACAATTCATGGAAAATTACTGATTGTTTTGATTATTAACAAAACCTTTCTGATATTCAAGTCAAATAATATGCGCATGTTCCATTTCTTAGTGTCGCCGTTTATTGTCGTAGATTTTTCTTGTTAAAACTAAAGAATAAACCGAACTCCATGCAATTTCTTAATGACGTGATCCTTATTTGTCTAGGTGGGACTATCTCAGAATGGGTTCTAAACAACGGAATATGCTAAACGTATTTACAATAATTGTTAGCGAGAGTATATAAGTACAACGCATGTGCTTCATGGTGATATGTAGCTAATCCTGTGTTTCTAGAGATACCTATTGACTCTTCTAAATGCAGAGCTGGACAAGTTCATTTTACATATTCAGCGTTGAGAATATTAAAAGGTAGTCCTGTTTACCCCTTCCCTCAAACGACAATTCTGCAGCAGACAACTTTAAACATATTTTGTCAAAAAATAGTAAATCTCTATAATTGAATGGATAACCTATGATTAAAAGTGGAAAACAATGTGGCAAAAGGAGAAATTGCTCGTTTTGAGCAATTCCTTCTTTTGTCACCATGTTTTCAAAAAGCCGTCTGCTGCAGAGGCGTCATAAAGCGTCTATATGAGGGAAAGGGTTTAAAGTGGTTCTGAAACGTATGGTACACGTGCCACTAGCCGGTTTGTAATCCGTGTAAAATATTAAACCAGTTTTGATTACTTTCGCCCACGGATAAACCAAACTATTCACTAGCTTATGTTACTAAAGCCGTAGCTACTAAGTCTAACACATTGCAGTTACGCTCATGAGGCAGTAAATCGCAGCGTCTTGCTCTGCGGAATGACAAGGTCGCAATGATTCGAAAGTCGTCTGCCCCTTATGGCAGACGTAATCCCGCATGTGACAGTACCACTGTGATGTATGTTGTTTGCCTCACCCTTTTCTTTATATCTTGTCATATCAGAGGAGCTGACATTCATTCAATATACACTGAAGCAAAAATAAAGCTTTGCGAATATCCAGTATTCGAATGATTTCTGTTCAAGTCTATTCCGTTTCGTCAAGACGACTGGGTGTTTAACCAAATGTTTGTCTGGTGAACGCATGATCTATGTCAGTAACACTGTTGAGAGTTCAATTGTGGTAATAATATTCAATTTGAATGTTTGACTTGCAAATCTTAGAACACTTCAGGATTGCAAAAACTTCTAAAGATTAAAAGATGAACAAGTACTGATACAATTAAAAAAAATTGGAAGAAGGCGAGTTGAAACAGCATTAGCTGCTCCTGCTCCACACGGCCTTTGCAAACAATGAAGACTTTGCGGTCATCAATAATTTGCGAAACGTAATTCGTTTAAATGCATGTTTTGCATAATGTTAACTCGTTCCCATTTACAACATGTCAGTTGCAGATAACTCTGAAATCGTTAACAAAAAGTATGACAATTCTCCGAGAATGAAAGCTTAATCATTTAATAGAGTTATAAACGTTGTGACCAATGAAGAAATTGCTCACGTTGAGCAAGTTCTCCCTTCGTCACGATTTCAAAAGTCGTTTGCTGCAGAAGGGTCAAATGCGTCTGCAGGTGAGAAAGGGTTAGCCGTTGCTTTAAGCATAAAGACACGTCATATTATAATGGCTCGCTTGTATTCAGACTTCAACAGAATGTGAAGAGATTGTTTTATTCAAATAAATCCTGTTCAACACAAGAAAAGGATTCACTAAACGCCTTTGAAAACACCAGGCCAAAGCGCACTCTATAAATGAAATTATAATTATTCATTAAGCAATAAATGTCACGGAAAAAGGAAAGATCGCTCAATTTGTCCTCTCGTTAGATTTTTTTTAACATTGTCTTTTGCAAGTTATGAAACCTGTATTTACATATTGTAAAGGGTATTAAAAACAATGAACCATTTTTGCATTTTTGCATTCTTCATTTGAACATACACCTCATGTAAATCAAAGCACTGCAGTGCTGACGGCCTGGGGGCTGCTGGAAGGTTGGAAATGTAGGGGAAATGTGAAAGGAATTAACAATTGCCGCTTATGTTTATGTATTTATTGTCAAGAAATTGAAAGATCTTGTCAAAGATATTAAATTTTATTAAACTGCCAATTTTAAATCAGAAGGACCTCGTTGGCATTATATCGCTCACCTGAGTGCAAGAGCTCACAAGTATACACATTTAAGACATGAAGAATCAAAGAGAAATTTGACAGCAGGTTTAGGCAGAATATTTTGAAGTTTCTGCATTATTATATTGAGAAATATGTCAATGTTAAATCACATTCCATCAAGTTGAAATAGTTCTCTAAACCATGTACTAGACTGGGAGAAAGTGTTTGAAATATGCAAAACTGATCAAGACAATTATTCTGACAAAGATTCAAAATGCAATATCCAGTGTGTTATCAAGATGTTCCTTCATTTGGCCTAGTGACCTATTTTTGTTTAACAGACATGACCAATATTCAAACTTGCAACTACATATCATCAAGACAAACATTCTGATAGAGTTTCAACATGCTCAAGTAAAAGATGCAGCCTCCATTATGTTAACACGATTTCTCTTCAATTTGGCCTAGTGACTTAGTTTCTGACCCAATATGACCCATTGCGGGCACCTGCACAGCACGATTGAGGGAGGGGTTTGCGTTTGCACGTTACCTCTACAACTTAGTTATTGGTCATTGGTGGCTGAAGAGGAGAGGTCTTATTCCCTTTGCTGCCACTCTCCCTCTCTTTTGGGTACTGCCTTCTCCTTCAGTTCTCCCTTCTTTTATATGGCATCTTGTAGTACTGTTACTCTGACACTTTGTGATAAACTGTGTGTTAAATTGCTACCTTCTGTGAAGAGCGCCACTGGAATCTGATAAATGATGCGATGACCCGGCTTTTATAACCTGCGAGACACATTGGATGATCGGCCAGACGCCGCCTTTCCCCGGTGAATGTCTGCCTGATGTCCGGCCGGGCTCTGAGCGCTCGCCAGATATGTATGATGCCCGACCGGGTCGACTGTCGTGGGATGGGGGGGGGGGGGGGGGGGGGAGTCGGGCACGGGCCCTATGGGCCCCCGCTAAATCCGTCACTACATTTGCCACGCTTTTTCTTTGTTTACCATTAATTGTTCGACGCACGGGCCCGACGGCCCCCGGTTAATCCGCCACTGTATATTTCACGTGACGTCTTTCTTTTTTTCCGTTCCTCTTCGCGAATGTTAATAATGTTAACAAGCTTCCATATTTGACTTCTCGGTGCATTCATTTCTAAAGCATTTCTTAAACTTATATTGGAGTACTCACGCCTTAAGTTTTTCACTGATGTTCCAACAACATTAAAATGATATTTATGGGGGGAGATCCTAACCTTTTAAATGGAGTTTTGTTGAATCCATGATGAACTATATTTCTCGCGCAGTCACAACCTAAAATGTGTTGTTTGGTGCCAACAGCAATTGGCAGGCTGCCAACTCCGAAAACAATGGTATTACTGCTATGACCGGGCTAAAGCCCCAGGCCAATAAAACTATGATGAATTGCAAAAGCAGGAGAGGTATCCGCGTTGGCCGAGTGGTGTTTGCGTGGGGGATTTGCAACCGGTCGTCGCGTGTTGGATGAGTGGTGTTTGCGTGGGTGATTTGCAACCGGTCGTCGCAGGTTTGATCCCCACTCGCGGTGGTGATGGTGCAGTGTCCGTCGGCAAGGCACATTTCCATAGCCAAGTACTTTTTGTTTACGGAGGTATCATGAATAAGTTGTCTGTCTCCGCGAAATAACTGAAATATCATTGAAAACGGCACTAACTCCAATAAAACAAAAAACACAACTGTAAGTATATGCCGTTCTCTACTGAAACTAACATTAAGACATTTGTGAAAAGCATTATTAAAAATAATATACGTCTAATTGTAATCATTGATTTTAATCTTGCATCGTAATAAAAAACCTAACACCGATACGGCGTTCCAGTCCTTTGATATTTCAACGCGAATGTTCGAAAAAACAAGCGATTCCTTTAATATCCATTAAGTGCTAGATATTTTACCTTTAGCGTCAAAAACAAGCACTGGATTTATGCCTCTCATCCATCAGCGTCAGAGCAATGCCAAGAAGAAAAATGGTATTCAATAAAGCAGAAACCCTTTCTTTTTCGTCCTGTCGGATAATACAATAATAAATTGCTTATTTAATACCTTTTACGTACACCATTTCCTCACCGCCGATTCTTTCCGGCTACTGTTAAGGTTTTTCCTCATGGAAAATGGGCCGGTAAAATAAGTAACCTTTCCAACATACAGACTTATTTTGACGCATCTGTAGAAGGTGACTTTTGAAAACAATGTCGTTAACAGGAGAAATTGCTCATAACGAGCAATTTTATCTTTTTTCACAATATATTCAGCTTTATTCAATAAAAATACTTAAGTCTAGAGTTTTACATATATTGTCCTCTTCAAAGTCATCTGGTGCAGAGATGGTTTTTGCGGGAAAGGTTTTTAACGCAGACACAGAAGAAGGTTATCCCATTAGAAAACATGCTTGATTACATTGGAGCTGCGCTACGAGAATCTTAAGTGTAGTAACTAACCCTTCTCCACGAGTAGACGCAGTCAAAGCATCTGCAGCAGACGACTATTGAAAACAAAAGAAATACTCCCTTTACTTTATTATTTTCACCTCTATACTATAATCGATAGTTTCTCCATATTTCTGCTTAGATGTTTTCAAAGTAGTCTGCAATATACTTATCATATTGTGTAGGGGTATCGGATAAGTATTATTCAATCAGAAGAAAAATATGAACAGCATTTCAGGAAAAAGCTGTCATTATGTCATGTGCGACCTGTGAACATCCAGATCAATTCGCATATGTTCAAGAATCGTCGTACGAATATTGTCTATTTTGATCAGATGTTCTTAATGCATACGTAAATCTATATCTACATTTGTATGGATTTTTAGATCATTTAATAACAAACCTTCTCAACACTATCTGACTTATTGAAACTACATTACATTATATTCTCTGTATTTGTTATTTGTACTGCTTCTACATGATTGCAAATAAAATATTTTGTATTGTATTATATTGTATGTACTTGTCTTACATACGGTAATGCTGGGTTTCTTTGAACATAATTCATTTTTCGAAAGCGAAGGATAACCTTAGCTTGTAATGACAACAAATCTGACCAAATGCTCTCCTTTTGGTATCGTTTTCCATCAAGTCGATGTTTTTTCTTCTATTCTATGCAGTAACGGCGCTTTGGACAATTTATCAGCTATAGCATGGCTTTTCCTTGGCAAATGGCCAGTACTACTGGTATATTTATCCTGAGTCACGAGAGTCAGATGTAATGCTTACCCAACCAACCCGAGCGCCAAGGAGGGAATGTCTTTACTACCATTTTAGAATAGTTGCTATGACCCGGCAGGGGATCGATTTTAGCATTTTTAAATAGTCACATTTATTTTACACAGAATGTTACCCATTTTACACATACATTGATACTTCAGCGAACGACGTTGAAAACATCTAGGAATAAATATGCAAAATATCTTATCAAAATAATATATTCGAAAACAGATTGAATCTTTGTTGAGGCACAAGGAGAATTGTTTTAGCAATGTTTACTTTTGCAAGATATTTTCAAAATGTCGACTGGTTTAGATTCATCAAAATACGTGGGCATATCAGAGAAGGTTTCTGAACTGTTTTATGTAATAATAAAAGGGGATCCCGAAAAACCGAAGGTCGAGAGAGATGTCAAACTGTTCACGCCCCGAGTAGTCAATACTAAAACCTATATCGCTACTGCAACACAATTTACCTTTAATTATATATACCATGTGTGAAGTGGACCTCTTCCATGTTCAAAGTCGGGCGACTCTATTTCATATGTTATAAGAGTTTGGGAATATTGTGTTAACTACAAGGCAAACAATGCTGATTTCAGGTGAGACAGCTCGTTACGAGCTGACTCACCTGAATCAGTATTGTTTGCAAAAAGCTCAATATTGCCTTTGGCGCTGAAAGAGTTAAGACAGACCCCCCTCATTGAAAAGAGTAAAGACAGACCCCCCCCCCCCCCCCCCCCCCATTTCTAGATTCTAAATAAAGAAATAACACAATTTACACGTAAAATATAATGTATGCTTCCCGTGTGAACCACGCACAACTACCACAGTTTGAATGACGTAAAAGCATATTTCAAAAACGTCACATCATATTTAAGTGATGTAAAATTACCATATTTGGTAATAAATTTAACAATTTTGATCCGTCGTGTTTGAACTGCGCATGGCAATCTGCAAAATATGCAGATACATAATAGAATAACAAAAACAAATTGATGTCAACAACGCGTACCTAGGAAATATCGTCTTACAATGCATTAAAATTGCAGTTAAACAAAGGGTCTTTCAAACAAGGGGGAATAAAGCTTCATTTGGAACAAAGACTTTCTTTTTTACAGTAGGAAATATATTTGACATTGAGATGATTTGTAAGTAAATATATCATGGTTTTTAGTTCATATGCCCAAGAAATCCAATCTAGTAAGTCTAAAGCATGAATCATTAAATTTCTATGCATCTAAACCCGTCACCATAACATATATATTCACCGTCAAATCATAACGTACATTCGATTATGGTTGCATTATCCATAGAATTATCATAAGTATAAAATACAAACTTATTGAACAATAAGTTTTTATGTGATAATATTGAGAAGTACTCATACTCATTTTACCACTTCACTATGATAAAGGCTGATTGGCCACCCTTGTTTATTTTCATGTTTTGATAGAGCAAGCAAAGGCGAAATTTATCTACATAGTTATTCTTACGAGATTTATTTTGATTTCTTTATTCCCACGACGAGACGATTGAAGTTGTTTATTTATAGCATTGTAAGACAGTATAACCTAAATCAACTCGTAAATTTGTATGAACAAATCTAACCAAATCCCATAGAGAATTTCAAAGGTTATTAGAAAAAAAAATCTTATGTATAATTTATCTGGTGTCTGATTTTACGTGCAATACAATAACACTCACTGTTGTTTTGAATAATTTATTTTAAAATGTTATTTTTATTAGAATAATTTTAGCAAACCATTTTAATCGCACATGACTGTTAAAGATCAAGTACCTATGCATACAGTTATGACTTCTTAAGATCAAGTACCTAGGCATACAGTTATGCCTGTTAAAGATCAAGTACCTAGGAATACAGTTATGCCTGTTAAAGATCAAGTGCCTAGGCATACAGTTATGCCTGTTAAAGATCAAGTACCTAGGCATACAGTTATGACTGTTAAAGATCAAGTACCTAGGCATACAGTTATGACTGTTAAAGATCAAGTACCTAGGCATACAGTTATGACTGTTAAAGATCAAGTACCTAGGCATACAGTTATGACTGTTAAAGATCAAGTACCTAGGCATAAAGTTTATCCCTTTCAAATGTGAAGACAATTGTTGACATATCTGCAACAGATGAGTTTAAAAGATAAATGAATAAACAAACATGATGTGCAATTTCTCCTTTTGTATCAATGTTTTCAGTCTTATTAAAATTCGTATAAAATTGAACATACATTTATAAATATTTGCAATATCCCTAAGAGGAACTGTCTCGAGCCGCAACTGCTCAGTTTGGTAACGACGAGGGCTATCAATTTAGGTATCTTGGGTTCGAACCTCTGCTTGATCATTCATTCTTTCATATCGTAGATATCGGTCAAGATAACAAACGTTATTTATTTTACCACAACGGCTAAATACATGTAGTATATGTGGAAAGGTAGCCAGTTTCCTGGGAAGAAGGTTGAGAGTCATGTCAAACATATAGAAACTTAGAAGAGCAGGAAACAACGTTGAAAAGAGAAATGCTTTTTCAAAATGTTAATGTCGTCTGCTGCAGATAAGTCAAAATGCGTCTGTATAAGGCTAACATCGAGGAAAGCGGAACAATGGTTAAACATTGATAGATAGACAAACACAGACAAAGACAGAAATGCGTTTAAAATGTCGTCTGCTGCAGATAAGTTAAAATGCGTCTGCCAATTGGATAGGGCTAAAGTCGAGGAAAACGGAACAATGGTTAACCATTGATAGATAGACAAAGACAGACAGTCTCATACGTTATTTTGCCGGTCACCTCTCTGTGGATTTGTTAAGCACAGTTTTGTGCTATGGCGATATTTATTTAATAGAAAAGGTAACCAATCAGATTCAACATCCTGTCTTGTTTTATCGAGTTACGTTGATTTATGAAGAGAGGAAAAGATAGGTCGATGTTCGGTCACTGTCCAAGTCCTAACTTATTATGTATAAACCTGTGCTCAACCTTGTTGAATGTGAGGCCTGTGTAGAAAGGATCAACTGATGTATCATGCTTTATTATTCCAGTCTATACTAAAACGCCAGAGCGCGACTGGCACATATTCAGATTAGACTGTGCGTATTCACAGGCTGGAGTAGTTGGTCCCACATGTCATACATGTACTATCGGTTTTGACAAAGCATCGCTCAATTATCTTTCGTTTCTCCAAATCTGAAGATCATCCTAAATGTATTTATCACAAGACAATGCTTGTAACCGATCTAATATACCCATAACGTATTTCTTTATATTTCACATGACCGAATCGCTATTTTTGTATTCATCCGTGAATGTTTACAAAATGTCTGAGAACGTGTATCTGGTAAACACAAACGTTACAATAGATGGACTAATATAAGTAAAGGGACCATAATCGTTCATAAAAATATTCAACTCGTCCAAGAAATGTGTTATTAAGCTCGCCAGAGGCTCGCTCAATAACACATTTTTTGAACTCGTTCAATAAAACTTTATATGAAATGAAAACTCATGTCAGATCCTATATATACCACAGAACAACACATTATATATAATACAACACAAACTACAGATACAAACATTATATTGCAGACATACGATAAACAAACACTAACATTCGGTCTTTGATGTTGCTAACATTAGAAAGTATCTTAATTAGGGGGATATCGTACAACACAATAGGTAAACGTTGATGATATCTCAAAGTACAGAAAACACTTCAGATTCGTAAAAAGCGAGTGCCTGAGGAAGAGGAAATCACAGCATTTTACGAGCAGTGTAAATCGAGATAAGCATACGTGCTCGCGCAGTCTAATCCGGATCTGTATGGTTCATTAATAAGTTTCATGACATGTCTGCCAAACAGTTTACGTTTCAGCAGTTTACCATTGTCGGGCATGCATATCTTTCTCTCCACTTGCTTCAAATACACTTAGGTTGGATTTCCTGGAACGCCAGTTCGAAAACCACAGCTCGGTCAACATTCCTTCTGATGTTTGACGAAAGTCAATGCGACAAGCGTCATTCGTCTTCCATCAATGGGTTAACTTTCTAGGTGAAAAGCCGCCAGTTGCTTATACAGATTGTGGAGTACTGGTTTAAGAAATTCAGGAAGGACATGGATACGTGACGTGGCCGCCGTGATGTGACTGATAAAATGAAACCCCAATCAATCAATCCTGGAACGCCGATCATTGGTAGACTAGATGAATTAATCCCTCGTATAGGCCAGAAACCATAATGGATAAGTGAAATGTTATTTCATCATTTTTACACTTGCAGACAATACTTTAACAATCGTGGTAATGGCTGCCACCTTTGCGTTCAGGATTGTGGGGTTAGTATTTACCACTGGACTGGCTGGTGGCAGGATATATGGACCAGAAGTACTGGTAACTTACCCGGAAACGACGTATATAACTGACAAATTGTTTGAAACACTTTTAATCAATCTTTGCAGACGCATTTGTACTTGTTTTTACCTATAACCTTTCTAAGTATTCTACTATCAGATGTTGTGTATGTAGGAAAGGGGTTACAAGTTTACTATTGATGACACAAAACAACAACATACAAGTACATACATATACATACAATCTCAGTTAAAATCAGAACTAAGTTTCGCTGAAGTAGCAATCTCTCACATAGCTCTGGTGAATGCCTATTACAGGTCGTCTCAGATTGACCTTTGCGTTAGCCAATCAAATTGTTGCCTACAAAATCGTTAGGTATCATCAGGGGAAGTAACCGATATAAATAAACGAGATAAAGACGAGTGTTCCTATCAAATGAATATTTAAATGTATAGGGTCAATTCGGGGCGACCTTTAATGCGTTGTCGTCAGATCCAATATGTGAGATTAACCCTTTCCCTCATATAGACGCTTTATGACGCCTCTGCAGCAGACGGCTTTTTGAAAACATAGTGACAAAAGAAGAAATTGCTCAAAACGAGCAATTTCTCCTTTCGCCACAATGTTTTCGCCACAACGTTTTCCCCCACAACGTTTTCCACTTTTGTGTTTTTACTTTTAGGTTAATTCATTCAATTATAGTGATTTCCACTTTTTGACAAAATATGTTCAAAGTCGTCTGCTGCAGAATTGTCGTATAAGGGAAAGGGTTAATGTACATCGAATCATGTGAAGAAAAAATAATAAAACTACCTGTTTTTATTTCAGACACCCATGTCTAAAAAACTTCAGGACTATCATGACAGTGGTTATATTGAGGATTTAATAGACGTCCATTTCGCGGATTCACATTGTTACAAACAAAGGATTAAACAAGAGGACTCGCAACTGGAGGTGCAGCATCACGCCGGAAGTTTCGTCATGTTATCTGTCGGTATCGTGGTTGGGATTATTATTCTCTTTCTGGAGCACGCCGTCTATAATGGATGGTTCCCGTTTGTAGAAATATGCCGGGTCACAGTGCATGGAAAAGTGTTGCATCTCATGTTTTTCAGTCAGGTATATATATTGTTTTATGATCGTCCTTTCTCGGATACATACCTTTTTCTAGCATCTGAAGCAAAACACTAGTATATGTAAATATATACATCTCATATTTATATTCGGCAGTGTTTTCAAGCATGGACATAAAACGAGTTTGACATATCGTCTTAATTCAAATGAACCGGTGGTCTGTCGATTGGGGGTTTCGAAAGTTATCTACGGTAAAGCGAAGACTTCAACGAACTTGTACAAAGTCCCATCAAAGTCTTCACCTTCTCCTCAAAATACAAGCAGTATACTAGATGTACTCAAAAGAACCCACGAGTGGTAGGAATCGGAACGATATCAAACACTATCAAATTGCGTCAAGAATAAGCCTTTAGACCGTTTTAATTGACAAATATACCACCGTGAACTATGTCTGTCTGTCTATATGTCTTTGATTTGGTCAATTTATATGAATGTCTGTCTGTCTAGTCTGTCTATCTGTCTGTCTTGATGTCTTTGATTTGGTCAATCTATCAGTATGTCTGTCTGTCTGTCTAGTCCGTCATCTGTCTGTCTTTATCTCTGTCTCGCTGTCATCTATTATCTCTCTCTTCTTCTCTCTCTATCTCATTTTCTCTTTCTTTGTCTCTCGTCTCGCTCTCTTATCTCTCCTCTCTCTATCTCATCTCGTTCTCTATCTATCTCTCTCTCCCTCTCATTCTCTCTCTCTTCTCTCTCTCCTTCATCTCTCTCTCTCTCTCTCTCTCCTCCCTCCCTCTCTCTCTCTTATCTCTCTCCTCTCTCTCTCTCTCCCTCCTCTCTCCTCCTCTCCTCTCTCTCTCCTCTCACTCCCCTCTCTCTCTCTCTCTCTCTCTATCTCTCTCTCTCTCTCTCTCTCTCTCTTCTCTCTCTCTCTCTCTCTCTCTCTCTCTCTCTCTCTCTCTCTCTCTCTCTCTCTCCTCTCTCTCTCTCTCTCTCTCTCTCTCTCTCTCTCTCCTCTCTCTCCTCTCTCTCTCTCTCTCTCTCTCTCTCTCTCTCTGTTTTCTCTCAGTTTTATGTTATTATTTCGTTGAGACATTGTGTTATCATTTTGAAAGTAGATTGTCAACATAAGATATCATGCTATTACTTAATTGCAAATATTCGATACAAAAAAAGTGAGAAACAACGATTGCTTATTTGCAAAGCAAGATTATGTAACATGACGTTAAATAAGCCGCTTTATGCATATAAGAGACAATGCGAGCGAAATAATTTATACGATAGTCATCTATTTCCAATTGGTTTATTAATAAGTTTGGTAGATATGGAATAGATAGTTTTAGTTGAACACTTTAAACACCTTACAGGTCGAGTCGCGATAGCTCAGACGGTACCAACGAGGCATATGTATTCAGGCATCGTGATTTAACACTGGCTCAACCATCATGATATCCGGCGATTGACAAACGATCAGTCCCGCGAGAAAACCAACATTGTAGTCGCACAGGTTAATCCGGACAGACACTGTTCGCATCCTGTAGATTTTCTGTTTCAGGAATCATTACTCTATACCTCTATCCCCCTGAGACGGAATGCGTCGGCCCGGATAAGCCTTCGCGGATGCGAAATCTGATATAGGTTGATACATTACGCAGTCATTGATGTTGGTTTTCTCGTGGTACGGCTCTAATGTCATTTTGACTAGCGTCGTTTTTATTCCACCATTATAATAATAGTTTGTATGGAAAGGTAACGAGTTGCCCTGGCAGACAAGTGGGTGAGTTCCTGCTGTGAGAATGCCAGGAATTGCATATTAGGTGGACTGGTCGCCGTGGTATAGCTATAACTGAAAACAGTTGAAAAACGACATTGAATCAAATAAACCAATTAAACATATTTCATTCGAGCATGTTCGTGCATCTTTTTATTCCTCTAATCTAAATGAAAACTATTTAATTTCCCCTCGTTTAGTTTTAAACCATAATTCGATTCGCATTAATAAATCTTCCGTGTACGCATTGACATTGCTCCACTGAATAGATGAAAACGCTTCTCTTCGTATTTATCTACCGCTTCGATAGTGTAGTGGTAGAGCGTCCGCTTCGGGTGCGTGAGCTCGCGGGTTCGATCCCCGGTCGTGTCATACCAAATACTTTAACACAAATTGGTACAAATGGCTGGCCACCTTGGCGCTCAGGATTGTGGCTTAGCATTACAACTGACATGCTGGTGTCAGATAAAAGGACAAGTAGTATTGATAATACCCAGATATAACTGATTGATTGATTGGGGTTTAACGCCGTTTTCAAAAAAATACAGTCATAGCACGGCGGCCAGTTCACCTACTCATACTGCATACAACATTCTTTCCAAGCAACTGGCAGCTTTTTCCACATAAACTGATAGCCCATTGATGGGAGACGAATGACGCTTATCACAATGACTTTTGTCAAACGTCGAAAAGAATGTTGCCCGAGCTGGGGTTCGAACTCACAACCCCTGGATTGACAGCGCGCGTCGCTACCGACTGAGCTACCGGTGCTCGGCCCGTGATATAACTGAAACAACTGTTTTATGCCGCTTTCAACGCTTTTCCGTGATATAACTGAAAAGCGTTGAAAGCGGCGTAAAACACCTAATAATCAATCAATCAATCAATTATATTTATCTATACATTTAGTACAGTGAAGGATTTGTACAGATTGGCAAGTACGACATATTTCCCCTGTCTGGTCCTCTGCTGACACATTTGAACCAGATTTACATTGCTATTAATTATACACACGTTTAATACCCTTTTATCATTACAACTTATTTGTCAATTTCAAATTGATACATATCGAACAAGATGTTAACATTAAACAGGATAAAACATGATCGTCAGGGCAAAACCACAAAGTGCAAAGATCGACCATTATATATCGGAATTTTCGTATGTGGATAAGGATCCTCCTGTAGTTGTGAGTTATTTCTAAGGAAGGCCACTGGAAACTTTAATCAACCAAATTATTTTTTCTCTAGATTGACGCTTGCCTAAGGCCAATACAATACGTACTGGAAACTGTCCTACGTCATCCAATCTAATATTGTTTCACCAAACAGGAAACATAATTTGCCTTGTTTTATTTATCATCATTGACCTACTTTTTGTCGATAATGAAATATTGCCATGAAGACAAGAGCATATACATTCCACAACCCTTACCTGATATAAACGCTGGATATTCATTTTATGGACAACTGGTTGGGTGAAATGATGTCTTGTTTCAGTACCTAGTTCCAGTAGCTCATTCGGTAACAATCGGGCTATCAATCCCGGGTTGTAAGATCGAAACCCCGTCGGCAAACATTCTTTCCGACGTAAGACTAGAGTCAATGCGCCAGGCGTCATTCGTCTTTCGTAAATGAGCGAACATTATATGTGGAAAAGCAGCCAGTAGATTTTAAAAATCTGTTGTGTAGAACAGTGGTGTAAGAAAACTAAGAACACATGGTTTTGGGTAAACTGACCGCCGTGATATGACTGAACATTGTTGAAAACGGCGTTTATTCCAAATCAATGTTTACGTACCACTAAAACATACATGGACGTTCTTTAAAAGGGCGTCACTTTAAGAATATCCTAGCCATATTTTACTTAGTTTGACAATGTAAGCTCTGGGGTGACTCTGCTTAACCGAGTCCTAGCTGTATGGTGATCCAACCAGACCATATCGCTTGCAATCCCATTGAAATTAGACTTAACTACCTCGCTGTGCATATATAAGATAGTAATCATATCTATACCAGAGTTTACTACTGCAGTGAAATTTATGTTTAGTTAAAATGAAATTGGATCACTTGATATTATTGGCAGAAATGAATACCATAAACATGATAATTTACCGGTCATGGCCCCAATCCCTCTGTAAGCGTATAAAAAAGCATGTGTGTTTTATGTTATGCACGATTTTAAACACTGCAAATGCGAACAATGCAAACGAAGACAATGCTGCTCATTCATGCAGTCTAACTATGCAGTTATACATTCTTCGCTTCTTGTGAATCAAAATATAATTAAGACTTGTCAAAATGTTCCAATTTTAGACTTAACAGGGCTGAAGATTACTGTTGCAGCAATTTTTGCTGGGTAAGTGTCAAAATAATAACAAATGTACAGTTTTCATTTTCATAAGAAAATATATGTTGCATATCACTAACATATTTACTAACATATTTAGTAGTTTGTAGTCGTATACAAACAAATGATGATCGTCTAGCGATGTCGGGTCTTGTTGTCACTAAAGAACGACTGTTAATGTAAGTGGGTCAAACGTTATAGATTTTTGTAAAAAGAAGCTTCAAGTGCTATAGTGCATGAAAACGAACATCGAAGGCCAAGGTGGGACTATGTGCAGGACAATACTAGGTTTGAACCTTACACTTCGCCAATGTTGAGTCATGCCAGACGTACTTATTTACTGTAATACGCCGGGTACAAGACTACAAGACTACCATACTCACATGTTATGACATTGAAACACACATCGTGTTCTTGTAAACCCATACATTGAAATAAGCATAATGCCCTTGAGATAAGGGAAACCGAAATCATCATCTAAATCGCCTTGATTAAACCCGAAAGAGAAATCCATTTCATTCATTCATCACTAGCGGTTATATTTTTTATAACTTTATTCTCTCCTCCTCCTTTTCCGTTTATTGGCCTATAGCAGAATTATTGAAAGTCTTCCGTGTCTGGCGTAACGTCATATTTAGTATTGGTTTTCGTTGACACTGCCCGCGATGTTCATAGAGCAGGTTATTTGCGTCTATTTATACAACCAGGAAAAAGGGCAATCACAGTGATTAAGATTGAAGTAGCATTCTTGTACGTTGTCCCTAATCCACACAATAACTGTAATTATTGTAACAAATAGCTTCACCGCTCCAGGATCCACTTGTCAGAAACCGACCACTTTATTCGCTAACTCCGTACCCTTGAGGGAAATGTACGGTACAGTTATGAGTATCCGGGGATTCGTCCGGCTGAACGTGGACAAATGTAGATCATGATTATCCGTTTAATTGATGCCGTAAAAATCTGATTTAAAATATATCAGTAAAAATGTCATATCTAGATAAATGGTAGTTTACTTAATTAATTATGTTGATAACATTGTTATCGACATTGTCGGAAATTGACCAAAATGTTAACCATTTCCTCATGTCCTCACAATGTTTTCCAAAAGCAGCTTCTGCCACGACGTCAAATGTCGTCTGAATCAGGGACATGATAATATTAGGCTCTATCGTGCAGGCGCTCCATTGACGAACACGGACGTGGAAAATGGAGTTCATTCCAACTAGTTCATGCCTCTGAATCCAATATTTGTTCAAAACTTTACCCACATTGAACAAATATGCAGCAGCTGAATCTGAGAATGAAAGCATATCGAGGGCTTGGCGCGAAACGGTTGTAACTAAAATTGGTATTGTTTTACGAAGGTCAATCACCTCGCCATGAAGTCTTTATAAGCGTTAAATCCCTTTTCTTGGTAAACAATGAACATTTAGGTGCCATTGCTCGTTCTGAGCAATGGCACCTAAAGTTGCATTGTTTACAAAGGGGTCAAAATTGCCCCTAAACCAGGGATTTCAAAATAGGTTTTAGTTACAACCGTTTCACGCCAAGCCCTCGATTTATTATTGATTAGAGGTCAAAACAGTGTGACAAAGGTCGAGCAAACGCTATAATTATATTGCTCGGGTTTGTATCGTCCTTGTTAATAGCTATGTTGCAGATATGAAATCCCATTGTATGCGGGAGTTTGTTCAGGCTAAATTCCTTACATAGACCCATTTATGATTTGTTGTCTATATGGACAGAGGTCATTCATACATATCAACCTCGGCATGCACAAAAAGGGTCTTGTTGCAGTTAAGCGCACATTGATTGATTGATTGTTTGGAGTTTTACGCCGCTTTCAACAATTTTCCAGTTATATAACGGCGTGTCATGGTTACGTTACCATTACTTATAATATATTCATCCTGACACCAGCCAGTCACTCGTAATGCTTACCCCGTTATCCAGAGCGCCAATGAGGGCAGTCATCTCTACCATTTTTATAGTTTTTCGTATGAACCGGCCGTGGATCGAACCCATTACCTCCCGCACCCGAGGCGGTTTTTAAGCGAACATTGATGGCTCATGCGAGTCTTCCTACAATGTCGTATACACGTAAATTTGTGATATATGTAACTTCTGAACAAAGCAAGGATTAATAAATTATTGGTATGCTTAGTGTTATACCCCACGTTAAGGTATAACACAGTAGAGAATATTGGATACAAGAACAAACTAGAACTATCACTGAAGATGATAAATACCCCCCCCCCCCCCCACACCCCCCCCCCCCCCCCCCCCCCCCCCCCCCCCATGCACATCTCCTCTTGGTATAGAAGCTTCATGTAAGATTTTATGGAATTCAACCCAGTGGTTTGTAAGAAATAGGCCGGACAATATATGGCTTCCGACCGACAGACAGACAGACAGACAGACAGCCCGACACAGTGACTCCTATATACCCCCTCTTCTTCGAAGGGGGTATAATTATAATGATAATACCCAAACTATCATACATGTAAACATGTTTTTCGCCATTACTGTACAAGTGTTTTAACAAATCAAACACTTCATCATGAGAGGGTGTTTTTATATAGAGAAATGATCAACCAGTTAATAAGAAATTATGAACACTGTGTATATATTTGTCAAGGTAAGCAACAATTAGGAAATACTTAACAAAGCAATTTTAAACTATCGAAAACCGCACGTCAAAAGGCACAGCCAGTGAGTGAACTCGTGATATAAAGGTAATTCGAACGATTTCCTGGTACAGATCTGTCAGAAAACAGTGATGCAGCAGTTCTGATCGTTTATACGAGTAATTAGAACTGCTGATGTGATGTTACATTGTGATGTTACATTGAAAGGAATTTAAAACGGGTTTGCTTTTCATAAGAAACACTTTTATGTGTAGTTTTAATGTTTTAAAAGTCTGATTAATGCATTAATGAAATTCAATACAAATCCATCACTCACTGGAACACGTCTATAACTCGAGGTGATTATATATATGAGTCCTTTTCGATTTCGAATGACCGCGAGACAAGTGAACTACGTATTGGGGGGAAATGAATGCACCTTCACATTGAAACAGTTGTCAACACAAACATTAGACGCAGATGTTTTTTACTATTTAGAATAAAATGAACGTAGATGATGAATAATTCATGTCGCCATTATATGTTTAACCCTTTCCCACACGCTGACTCCTCTGTAGCAGGCGACATGTTGAAAACATGGCTGAAAATGGAGAAATTGCTAATCTTGGGGGATTTCTCCTTTTGCCACAATGTTTTCAACTCTGTTCAGTCATTATAATTTCATTATGAGTGATATATCTTTGCCTATGTAGTTTCAAAGTTTTCTGCTTCAGATGCGTTGTATTTTTGAAAAGGTTAAAAAAGTACAGATTTCGGATATAGACGACAGGATGTGGGTTGTATACAGTTTTATTTATGATAATTGGGCAGTTATCGTGTGTGTGTCGTCTGCTTGTATAATTACCAGTCAATTATGACACGGAATCAATCCTAATAGATGTTGATGTTATAAACAAGGTCGCGTATTATACAAGTCTGTCTTGTCTCCAAGTTTACACGTCATAAAACTTCGGAGACTGCCGTACTCATCTATTAACTTTGTATTCCAAGAGTCGTTTGCATTGATAACGTTCTAGGAAAACTCTAAAAACCTGATACAATGAAAGTGCTATATTGATACAAAGTTGGAAACATTGTGTAAACAAACTCATTTATACTTGCTCAATTTTAGCAATCCCTTCTTTTCCCACTTCGTTTTTAAAAGTCGTTTGCTGCAGATGCGTCAATTGTTGTCTGTGTCAGTGTAGAAGCTAACATAAGCATTTATTACTGATGAAATATGGAGCGTGCTTTGTGATTAAAGGTATTTGACCAAATAAGTTTATCTAACTTATATGAAGACACATCTCGGGAGACAAAAGTTCACAATCTATATATGCATTAAATAAGGGAAAGTTGATGCAACGCATCAATGTCGCCGGAAATCCATCCTGCAGTTATGCATTACACTTACATTATAGTAGTTGAACAGTTATCAACTAAAGGGCATATTGGAACATCAGGGGTGGGTTCAAGTGAAAATGTATCATAACTTGCAATTTTTTGTCAACCAAGTGAATGTCCTTTATTGCAATAGAATTAAAGCCTTTCATTGTTTATGATCAATCTCCATTCTAAGGCCATATACACAGCCAACTAATTATTGATCATAAACAGGAAATGTGTAATCTTGCCAATCATTAGTCTACTCATGTTTCAATATTAGATAATGATGAGTGCCCTTGTGTCAAAAATTCATAACAATATGCAGATCGCAAGCAAAATGCGTGTAGGGAATCTAATAACACATTTAAAATTGTCAAGGTCGAAATAATTTTGTACGAAAGACCCGATTCGTTTCTTCTTCGCATAGTTGTCGTTCTTTACACTCTCTTTATAGGCAGAGAGTGTGTTTTAAAATGATATAATGATGAGCGCCCTTGTGTTAATGATGCATAACAATACGCAAATCGCAAGCAAAATGCCTGTAGGGAATCTAATAACAAATTTAAAATTGTCAAGGACGAAACAATTTTGTACGAAAGACCCGATTCGTATCTTCTTCGCATAATTGTCGTTTTTTACACTCTCTTTATAGGCAGAGAGTACGGAAGCGTCCTAGTGCCAAATCATAATGTTCTATAAAAAATAATAGCCCGGCGACTAATATGGGTCTAGGAATTCATATGTTGAAAAAAGGTTCGTTGTATAAAAATCTACTCGTTACCATGAAAACATTGCATTAAGGTTTCGCTTGAATCACCACATTCGTGGTAAACACTTTCCCACTTGCTCACGCATTAAACATCATCTGCAACGAGTGTATGTCAAAATACCCATTGTCAAAATACCCACACCTCAAAAATGGCAAAGTAGTCAAAATACCCACAGCAGAATTTTCAGGGTATTCAAAATACCCACAGCAGAATTTTCAGGGTATTCAAAATACCCACAGTAGAATTTACAGGGTATTCAAAATACCCACAGTATAATTTAAAGGGTATTCAAAATACCCACAGTAGAATTTACAGGGTAGTCAAAATACCCACCCTGGGTTGTCACAAGTCCAAAATTAATAGGATTGTTAAAAACACACTCACTGAAAAATAAAGCCATTTACCAAGTTTTTTACCAAACTGATAAAAGTTTGTTATTATAATACCCTTACTCAGTTTGTCAAACTGTGAATTTATTGATTGTTTTGGGTCACTTTTAGCACTTTTACCATTGTCATTAGGTGACAGAAAATATGTTGAGAAAGGGAAAGGTAAGTCACCCAAATAGGATTAGCAGATTGTGATGCTTTCACCATTTTAATTGAATGGATATTTGTACAATCAAACCAGTATAAAGCGGTCACTTAAGAAAGGTGATCACTTAATATTGTTCGAAAGTAATGCACAAAGCTCTCAAAAGGGCTTTCTGCATTGACAGGGATGACCGTAGTATTCATACAGTTAAGATAATGATCAGAAATCAATTAATTATTATCTGTACAATTATTGAAATGAAAAGTAAAGCAAAGAGCAATTTTCAAAACATTTAATGCATCTAGTACAAACACATATAATTAGCACGTTTAATTATTTTATAGCACATTATCTTTAAAAATGTTACCTGCTTACTCTTATTATAAATATCATTTAAAAATGTGTAGACCTACACATTTTGTTTGTTTTATGTAAGAAATAATGTAAGCACTATATACATTTTAAAGCAGTTCTCCACTTATCATTGTTATGTGTATATGTAATAGTTTCTAAAACATTGGCAATATATTGACAAATAGTGCAGATCCAGATCAGAGGTTTCCCTTATAGGAGCCCCTCTTTCCCTCATTTCCTACAATGTTTTCAATAGCCATCAGTTGCAAAGGCTCTAAAAGGCGCTTGTGTGGATGAAAGGGTTAATGAACACTTATCTTACTGAACTCGCAAATTCTGATCTCATTGCACAGAAAGCACTGAATTTACTTAATCCTTATGAACTGTCCAGTGGCATCCATGAAGTCTTTAAGGGACTTTGCTCCACTCACGTACTGTTGGCATAAGCACTTCACTCGTTTCTGGTGTGGTTCTCCTCGGTCACAGCGCAGAATGTCAGCTGCCACCATTGCTGCATCTTTTCCAACTTACTTCACGAGAGTCCAAAGAGAAGGGTTTTTGTGTCCTACAAGGTGCTGGAAGCCGTTGTTCCAGGACTCGCACTGGTTGTTGGTTCTGTCCTGGTCTTCCATGGTGGCATGGTGCACATTCCAGAGTGTTTTGGGGAAGCGAGGCGATATCTTCGTCATTCTTGTAGTCGCACTGCAGACCCTCTGACTGTACTTTTCTCCAGGTAGCCTGCGTCAAGTGGTAGAAACATCCCTGGAAGTGAATGTCGGGCAAGATACTTCGTACAGCATTGTGAATGGCCACCTCGTAGTCAGCTATGATGTGCTCTGGGTTGGGCCGAATATCTCGCTGCAGACAGGCATCTAGTAGGGCAGAAAACATCTCTTCATAAGCACTCTGCTGCTTGCAGGGCAGGAGTGTGTAGACAACTGAGGCACAGGAGTTACCAAGCGGCACACGGATAACGAAGAGTTGGGCAAACTGAGCAGGGGCTGTAGAGTGGGTACCGTCCATGAACCATCTACTGGCACTATATAGGAGGCGAAGACCATCCTCTGTGGCAAACATGAGTATTCTACTGTCTGGTTACTCATTGTCATAGATCACATTAGTTGCAAAGTCATCCGGCAACGGGACAGGAATGTCTCTGATTGTTGACGGGTTCTTTGGTCCTGTTACCTTCTTGGCACGTCTCACAGTTTGCTTCAGCATATTGACAGAACCGGCAGCAACAATAACCTCCTTGGGATGATCTGAAAGCATATCTGTGACGATCTGTCCTGGTTTTCCGCGATTAGTCTGGGCACTATCCTTGATATTAGAACGGAGCTTCAGGGCTTGTGTGAAGAAGTGATCAGGGTCATGAGTGTGTTCAGTGGTAGACTTGGGAACCGTAACCAGCAAATCAGTTGTCACTGTTCCACGGCAGTCGAAACCGATTCTCTTAGTGCATCCCCACCGGATAGACGACTTATTCTGACTTTTCTTAGTGTAAGCATAACCTTCATAAAAACGTTTGCGTTGACCTTTATTGCTCTTAATGATCTCCATCTCCATTTTGAATGTGCAATGATTTTCAACCAAAATGTACCATATTATATACCCAAATATACAACAGTTTGGAGAAATATATAAAATAAGAGATAATTGATTTAATAATAATCAATTAAATGATTAACTAATTGACAGTGACAAACAAAGTAATTATCAGAAAAAGATAAAAAGCTTCAAATTAATTGATATACTTAATTACCCACTTTACTCCAATTTAACATTTAATTTACCCTTTTTATAAATTACCCACCTTATTCCAATTCTTCAAAGGAAAGTTGCAATAAATAGTTTTTTGTAGTGATTGATATGGAAAAAAGTGTAGACCTGGTATCCATGACTGTGGGTATTTTGACTACCTCTGTTAAATTCTACTGTGGGTATTTTGAATACCCTGTAAATTCTACTGTGGGTATTTTGAATACCCTGTAAATTCTACTGTGGGTATTTTGAATACCCTGAAAATTCTGCTGTGGGTATTTTGACTACTTTGCCATTTTTGAGGTGTGGGTATTTTGACCGTGGGTATTTTGAGTGGTACCCTCTGCAACAGCCGTACGACTTAGGAAAACATTATGTCAAAAGAAGAAATTGCATATGATGAGCAATTACTTCTTTTTCCACAATGTTTCCAAATGTATTCAATTATCACACTTAAATTTAACTCTTTTCATCATACGACAATTCTGCAGCAGACGACTTTGAACGTATTTTGTAAAAAATAGAATATCTCAATAATTGAATGGATAACCTATGACTAAAAGTGGAAAACATTGTGGCAAAAGGAGAAATTGCACGTTTTGTGAAATTTCTTCTTTTGTCACTATGTTTTCAAAAAGCCGTCTGCTGCAGAGGCGTCAGAAAGCGTCTATATGAGGGAAAGGGTTAATGAGCATTTCCATATATTTGTTTTTATGTTTTCAAAGTTGGCTGGTGCAGATGTGTCGTACATGTATGTGAAAGGGTTAATCAGATGTTTATCCAAATGCTTTTATACATCATTATTGGGTCGGATATGGTGTTGATCAGATGAACTCGAACACTGCCAACGGAGAAAAATCTATCTGGAGTGTGCTACCTAAAATTTGCAATCTCATTGACATCAGACAAATATACCTAGTCGTACGGATCTGACGACAACACATAAAAGGTCGTCCCGAATTGACCACACACATTTTTAAAAATATTCATGAGCAGATGATCCTATTTCTCTCCAGTTAAATCGCACGATAAAACAAACGCTCACTTCCTGGTTTCTATAACACCCAGACCCTTCGGCAATCACCGCTTCTCCATCTCGTCATGGGTAATCAACCCTTTTGATACTTAACGATTCTGTAGGCAACGGACGATTGCTAAGTTAAGGTCTGGTTTTACTGAGTTCGCTACAAATGCAGACCACGATCAGTCTGCATCTTAGCGCCATCTACACTGTTTACAATCTGATTAAAAAATTATGTCTGAATATCTGCTACTCTTATTAGGATCCCTATAAGAATGCGTATGTTTCAGTCAAATTACCCTGTCCAGTACCAAAACCATACCAGAAGCATACTGAGAATGTTGTAAAAGCATTCGTTATAATCAATCACTTGAAAAACTTCACGGTTCATGATTTCCTTGCCATCAGCTCAGCGTGCGTTTGTGACACTCTCTGTTTTCCTTAATGATAACGACGAAATTAATAGACTGGTCAAATATTCGAACCAGACAGCTTTGTCGTTACCGATTGCGGGATTAACTGTTTCCTACACACAGCAAACCTGCCAGTAAAACATTTAGAGAACATCTAGGAAAAACTATGAAAATAAAAGAATTATCATTGAATAGAGATGAAAAGATTGTGATAAAGGGAGAAATGGCTCATTAAGAGCCATTTCTCATTTTGCCAGAAAGCTTTCATAGTGTACGTCCAATGCAAATGCGCTGCTACAAGTTTTAAAGGGTTACTGAAAGTGCAAAAAAAAAACCACAACGATTTCATGTTAGATTACCTTTTCGAAAGAAAATAATCTTTGCTTTCTTTGCGAAATACGTGTCATATATCTATATCAAAAGAAAATATCTCAATATCATAAAAAAAGGAATAATTGTGAAAAAAGACACACCGAAAGACTTAAAAACACACAGAGAAAACATATCCTTCTCATTATAAAACTAAATTGGTTTTTAGAGTTTTTAAACGAAAGACAAAAATAGAACCCAAATAGCAACAACAAAAAATGAATATAAATTCATATTTTGAGGTTATTGACAGTCGTTATATGCTTACCCCAAACTCCTGAGCGCTAAATTAGGAAAGCCAGTAACGGTCGATGATTTGGACTCGAGGACAAAAAAAAAAAAATCATATGACATAATTATATGAACATGGAGAATCAGATCGACCAGCACAGTTTTATCTGGATCTTCCTTTATCTGTTAGAAGTCACAGACGTTTTCAAGATATATGTTGAATTTGTGTCAGTATTTATGCATACAACAATGTATCTATATTGGTTGCTTTGCCCGGAGGTCGCCTCCAATGTCTAGCTCTTTCAATGATGTATATTATATAATATAGTATATGTTGGCAAACATAGGGAAAAGGCTAATTATGACAATGTCTGAAACCACAGACATTAACATACTATATTGAACACGACTACGAGGCTTCAGTGTAGAACATGAGACTGGTTATTTACATGAACGAATACTTGATTATACTACTTCTAGAAGGGAAAAACAATTGCAAAAAAGGAACTATATAAGTTAATGCTTATGTATATTAATGTACAATATGTTCTCTAATACTTTATAAAACATATAAACTATATAACAGTTTTCCAATAACAACTTAAGATATTTTAAAGGATCAACCAGCAGGATAGTTGCATTTCGTCTCAGTGATATGGTACTTATGGTACTAACAAGAGTACTGAAAGTATTAAACGTAGAATATCGATCGGTTAAGCGGAGATGCAGTTGTGCTTAAATATTTATCTAAAAAATCCCCACCATGACAGACAAGTAATGATGCATCAGGCCAGAATGAAATATTTCTAAGATAATAAATTCTTGTTGGTCTTGTGAAAATTAATTCTCTCCATCTCTGAATATGTCATTCGGTCCACATGGTACTTTTTTTTAATGATTCAGAGTATGCAATCTATTAATTTAATTAATAATGTATACATTGATAACAGTTAACGTTTAAGTGTAATCTTCCACACAGTTTTATTTTGAATGATTTTCTGGTTGTTCATCTCCAGTATTATACTTTACTTTTAGTCTCTGTTAAACGAAATTGACTGTAAGCTTCCATTCTGACAGAAAAAAAATGTGTATAAAAATGAACAGATTAATATAAAAAGGCCTATCCCAAAAACAATGTAATAATGTACAAAAGAGTTTTGCATCTCCAAAACAGAGGGCAATCGTGGTCCTGAATCGATCACCTGAGTGATAGCTAAGTAGCTGCTAATATCGGAGAGAATTCAATCACTGTAAATGAAACATATCAATAAAGGCCATTTGTTATGATATTAAATCTTTGAACAGTTTAAAAAAAGAGGACCACCAAAGTAACATTCCTGTGAAGTTTGGTTGATATCGGTCCAATGGTTTAGGAAGAGTTTTGTTTAAAGCTAAACGTTAATTTTACCCCTTTTCTGATGCAGCATGGCAGCTATCTTTTAAGACCAATCAATATGACTTGAACAAATCAATTAGAGGGCCACTAACGGACCATTTCTGCTGAATTACAAATGTATCCTGAAATTAGAAAAAAACCTTTAATAAAAATGTAACTACTAAGTTTTGTCATTTTGCCCCTTTTCTGATGCCATCTGGCTGCCATTCTTTTCCAACCAATCACTACAGGTTAAAAAAATCTTATAGAGGGTCACTCAAGGAACATTTGTACTAAATTATCTTGGAATCTGACAAGCGGATTCAGAGAAAAAGAATTTTACAGTCAAGACATTTTACATCCTTCCCGCTTCAGTAGCCACACAAGTTGTGTTTACATTTCATATCGTTATTGTATTTGATTACCTAGAATAAGTGGATTTCTTGTACTTATTTGATTTTTGCTTATGTTTGCATTCAGTCAATACTTTTTTACACTATTTGTTTGGCGTATTGAATATGGTGTTCTCAGTCATTTACATCCCCTGCCTTCAACACTTCACCTGTTACTATGGTAGCCTTGCTATCACAATTCTACAAAAAAGGCACCCAATAAGATGGAGCAGCGTAATGCAAAAATAGAGTTTAGAGTGTTTAGAGTGTTGGGGTCCTTTGCATATGCGCACAATACCCATTAAGAACAATTTCTCTTTTTTTTCACAGCGTTTTAAAATGTTGTTTTCTTCAAATGCGGCAATAAGAATGCATCCGTAATTGGTAACAAACTTCTTTGATAAAACAGAGTAGAATGTTAGTTCACCTGGTTTCTACACTAATACCACGTACCTGATGCTGTACCATGATGCAACAAGGCCGTGACTCGCTTGACGCGGCTGTATAATGTATTGCTATTGTCTGTATTGGGGTAAAAGGTTACCCTTTGCCTGCTGCAACCATTTTCGTGAAGAAGTCTATGCAACCAGCATAGAGCCAGACCAGTCGGAGCATACGCGCCGTCTGACCAGGATCTGCACTGTTTGCTGCCAAACTCAACATTTTTATATTGACTCTTTCCTAAAATTGACTACTGACTCTGCAGAGTTAGACAAGTCCACTTTAGAACAATGGGATTGAAAGGGTTAAAGCAGATCCGGACTTCTATAGCCGCTGGTATAGTTGGCAGAGAATCTCGTTATCCAAGCAATTGATCTGTGATTGACAAAAATGCGTTCAACAAGATTATTTATTCTAAATAACGAGGGGCCATTGATTTTTGTCTGTCTTTCTTAAACGAATCGCTTTAACATTTGCATCTTCTTGCAAGTGAAAAACTCGATTTTTGATTCAAATTTATGATGTTCTTCAGTAACAAGTGTCTTTTGATTTGTAAAGGACAATCATCAAATTGGTTGTAATATCTGAAGTAATATTTGTATTTAATTGTTCGATATTTTCAAACTATTTGTGTTATGTGTCTCTGTTTGTATTGGCTTGTGCCTCCTTTCCCCTTCCTCTCTGTCTTTATCTGTAGAGATTTCTCTTTGTCTTTCTGTCTGTCTGTCTGTCTTTCTTTTTGTCTGTCTGAATGTTTGTTTGTCTGTATGTCTGTATGCCCGCCTGCCTGCCTGCCTGCCTGCATGTCCGTCTGTATGTCTGTCTGTCTGTCTGTCTGTCTGTCTGTCCTGCCTGCCTGCCTGTCTGTCTGTCTGTATGTCTCTCTGTCTGTCTGTATGTCTGTATGTCTGTCTGTCTGTCGGTCTGTATGTATGTCTTTCTCTCTCTCTCTCTCTTATTTTTAACCTTAAAAAATGCAAATAACTGCAATATAATGGTTTAGAGAAATTTGAAATATGTAAAGATTATTTTTACTTATGATTAATTATATCTCCATTCTTACAAGCAATGCATATAGGATTTCATTTACAGAGCGGTTTATAATCACCACAATACGACTGGTTTCTTCTAAAATGCTAAACTAGTTTAGCTTTCAGATTTGGCTTTCACCCTCGGACAACTAAGCAAATTTAACAAGTCCTCTAATGCCATGTATCCACCAATATGTTTACAAGTGTGTTGTCTTCAATGGGAGACAGTCAAATTCCCCTCGGTTCAAAACTGACATATGGCTCAATATCCCCCTGGTGGATTTAACAGGATACTCAATATCCCTTGGTTGTTTTAATAGGATACTCAAAATCACCTCGATAAATTGAACAGGGTAGTAAAAATTTGTTTAAAGTAAAACTAAAATAAAGTAAAACAATTAATTAACAACATTTTATATCTTATCTCTTTCTCACGTACAAAGAATCTGCAGCGGACTTTGAAGACATGAACAAGTTACTAATTTAGAGAATTACTAATTTTGAGGAATTTGCCCTTAAATGGCTGTAAATTAAACCGGGGACAAATATATATATAGTTGCTCCAGATTAAATTGTTAGCAATATTGCCATTATAGTAACAAAATGAAATTTGACATAATGTACTATTTGAATTAACAGGTGATTTTGAGTTTCCTATCTTTTTGTCGAGGGGATTTTGATTACCAAGATCAGCGTCATCGTAAGCCAGAACTTAGCCTTGATTAGGTTACTTAACCTTGGATAACATTGCATCTAGAGGCCATAACTTTCAATCCATTAATGAAAGTTTATCATACAATTTGTTTCTATCAAACATCGGTCAAATTCGAAACTGGGTCAATCACTAGGTCAAATGTTAGAATAATATTGAAAACTCATTTCTTTCATTCAATCTTCATGAAAAGTAATCAGAACATTTGTCTCCATCATTTATCGTGACTAATAAACGACAATGCATTGATTTTCGCTTAATGTATACGTTTCATAGACTTTATTTCCATATTGATAACATTTAATATGCGGTTTTCCAAGAAGGGCGAGACATCCTCAGCCTGACGTGAAGTGGTAGAGAAGGAGGTCGCGCGGGTTCGATCTTCGGTAGGGTCATACTTAAGACTTTAAAAATGTAGCAATGGCTTTCCTTCCTTTGCTCCCTGGAGTGTGGGGTTACGGCTGACCTGCTGGTTGGTATCAGGTTAAACTTGTCATCACTGCTTACTTATCCAGGAAATTTCGCATTACTACTCAGAGCTCTAAATAAGGGGCGTTTTTCATGTTCTAAAATCTATATTAGACAATATAACCCTATGATGTGGGTACTCAAAAGAATCGTCTCATTGAGACGATTCTTTTGAGTACCCACATCATAGGGCTTTGTTGGATAATAAGAGAGATATCGTGGGAAAAAGAGATGTTTACCCCTTCTTATCTGGACCTTTGACTATTGATGAAAACATATAACAAACGGCGTAACATATCGTACAAACAAACAAACAAGTCATCTTGGAGATACATTAATACTAACTTTGTTGTTGGTTGCAGAGACTTCACAGATCGATAACGAGCGCCGAGCTGGTGCCCGCCCACGAGACCTGTCGGGAGATGATTGGTATGATGAAGAACCGGGAATTTATGAAACTCTTCCAGAAAAGTACCATCAAAGTAAGTCATTGCTGTTTTTCCCAAAATGTTTCGACCAGCCTTTGTCCCTGGCGACAGTTTTATCAATATGCAGATACATGTTTATCGAAAGTTAAATCAATACTATGAAAATGTGAGAACAGAAATGAAAATATTTTGACATTCATTAGAAATCCGATAAAACATACAACATGTTTCTTCTATAACCCAAACCATTTAATACTATCCCGGGTGAAGTCTCTTGCTGCCCATATATTTTTAAAACATTGTGGTAACAAGAGAAATTGCTCATAATGAGCAGTTTTCCTTTTTTGACAATGGTTTCAACATTTATTCAATAACATATTACATTTTTAGAGATTTTCCATAAATAAGTTGTCTGCTGAAGATTGTGTGAAGTGGTATCATGGAAAATGAGAAAACATGATTGAATTATGTTGAAGTGTGAAATGATTTTGAGCTTCGATTAGCTTAAAAAAAAACGAAAAAAAAACCACACATACCCACACAAAATGTTCGTTTGATATTGCTCAGATAATTTATACTTTAAAAAACCTCGATATTAAGGGCGCTGAGTATAACCAAAGCAGCGGAATTGAACTTTTACGGCCTCGTAACTCGTGCCTGGCGATGCATGCATGCATAGGATTTACAAATCAATCGAGATTAAAAAAAAATCACCATTTTCGCTGACTCGAATTTGCAAACCAACAATTGTGATTTGTGGTGTGCAATGCGGAATGAAATTCCGGGGAAAGCGTCCAATATGGAGAATGAAATCATCGACTCTATAATCCTTATTTCTACATGTAGACCCATATTGACGCGTCTGAAGCAGTTTACTTTTGAAAATATTGTGACAAAAGGAGAAATCGGTCATAATGAGCCATTTCTTCTTTTGTCACAATATGTTCAACTCTTTTAAAAGAGTATACAAAATTTGCTATATTTGCAGATTCGTTTTATGAGGGGAAGGTTTAAAGTGAATCTCAATTTAAAAAACTCATCCAAGAAGAAGTTTAATGTGAACAAGTAATATTACACAAATACTTGATGTTTCGATATATATAACACATGGGGAAAACATAATAATTACTCATGGATTTTTTTCCCTTCCTCATAATGTTGGTTGTGAAATTGCTAAGCGTCTGCTGTACTAAACAAAGAGTTAGCGCCATTTTATTTCAGTAATAAAAATCACGGGTATTTAATCAGATCTGCTGAAAATTAATTAATCTTTCCGAAACAACTTTTCTTGTAAAAATCCTCTCACATGGTTCTATTACTGAATTAGAAATTTAAAAAAAAACTGAAGAAAATCCGTAGACACTTATGAAACATTGAAACACTTCGTTCTGGTCATACCGAATACTTTAACATTGGTAGCAATGGCTTTACCTCATTTGATCTCAGAACTGTGGGGTAAGTATTACGTCTGACCTACGGGTGTCATGATAAATGTACCAGTACATGCCGAGGGGATGGCGTGAAACGATTGTAACTCAAAACCTATTTTGAAAACCCTTTATTAGGGGCAATTTTGACCCTTTTGAAAACAATGGAAATTTAGGTGCCATTGCTCAGAACGAGCAATGGCACCTAAAGTTCCATTGTTTACCAAGAAAAATGATTTAACCCTTATAAAGACTTTATGGCGAGGTAAATAACCTTGGTAAAAAAAATACCAATTTTAGTTACAACCGTTTCACGCCAAGCCCTCGATGTACTGGACACTTAGTCAGGGAATGCCGTGATCTAAATGAGGTATGTGAAGTTGCCACGAAGTTCGATATTCGGTAATCGATATTCAATACCGATATGAATGTAGAGCTGAAACGAATATAGAGCCAGCACCAGATTCATGAACTCTGTTACGCATTGAAATATACGTTACCGTCATTGTTTAGTATGACGAATATCGATATGAATATAGATCTGAATGTCGAGCCAGGTCGATATTCGAGAAAATGGTGCTATCTCTTTTCTGACCATGTAGTAGAGCGAATACCGATTTGAATATCGATTTGAATATAGAGCCAGTCGATATTCGGTAAATGGTGCTATCGTCTTCCTAACCATGTAGTAGAGCGAATACCGATTTGAATATCGATTTGAATATGGAGCCAGATCGATATTCGAGAAAATGGTGCTATCTCTTTTCTGACCATGCAGTAGAGCGAATACCGATTTGAATACAGAGCCAGGTCGATATTCGGTGAATATGGTGCTATCGTCTTCCTGGTCATGTAGAAGGGCGAACCCCGATTTGAATATCGATTTGAATTTAGTGCCAGGTCGATATTCGGTAAAATGGTTCTATGGTGTTTCTGACCATGAAGAAGAGCGAATACCGATTTGAATATCGATTTGAATATGGAGCCAGATCGATATTCGAGAAAATGGTGCTATCTCTTTTCTTACCATGCAGTAGAGCGAATACCGATTTGAATACAGAGCCAGGTCGATATTCGTGAAAAGTGTGCTATCGTCTTCCTGATCATGTAGAAGGGCGAACCCCGGTATTCGGGAAAATTGTGATTTCGTCTCTTTGATCATGGCCTAGAATACCGAGCTCGAACACATCGTTATCTCGAACATTTCGATAATTCGAACATCTCCATATCTCGAACACCTCGATAACTCGAATATTTCGATGACTCGAATATTTCGATAACTCGAACATCCCCATAACTCGAATATTTCGATAACTCGAATATTTCGATATCTCGAATATTTTGATATCTCGAATATTTCGATATCTCGAATATTGCAATAACTCGAACATCTCGATAACTGGAATTTTATAACTCGAATATTGCGATAACTCGAATATATTGATATCTCGAATATTTCGATAACTGGCTATTTCGATAACTCGAACATCTCGATAACTCGAACATCTCGATAACTCGAACATCTCTACTACATATTCATAAAAGAGATAGCACTATTTTCTCGAATATCGATCTGGCTCCATATTCAAATCGGTATTCAAATCGGTATTCGCTCTACTGCATGGTCAGAAAGACCATAGCACCATTTTAGCGAATATCGACCTGGCACTAAATTCAAATCGATATTCAAATCGGGGTTCGCCCTTCTACATGATTATGAAGACGATAACACTATTTTCACGAATATCGATCTGGCTACATATTCAAATCGATATTCAAATCGGTATTCGCTCTACTACATGGTCAGAAAGACGATAGCACCATATTCACCGAATATCGACCTGGCTCTTAATTCAAATCGACATTCAAATCGGGGTTCGCCCTTCTACATGATCAGGAAGACGATAGCACCATTTTCACGAATATCGACCTGGCTCTATATTCAAATCGATATTCAAATCGGTATTCGCTCTTCTACATTGTCAGAAAGACCATAGCACCATTTTACCGAATATCGACCTGGCTCTAAATTCAAATCGACATTCAAATCGGGGTTCGCCCTTCTACATGATCAGGAAGACGATAGTACCATTTTCACGAATATCGACCTGGATCTATATTCAAATCGATATTAAAATCGGTATTCGCTCTACTACATGGTCAGAAAGACCATAGCACAATTTTACCGAATATCGACCTGGCTCTTAATTCAAATCGACATTCAAATCGGGGTTTGCCCTTCTACATGATCAGGAAGACGATAGCACCATTTTCACGAATATCGACCTGGCTCTATATTCAAATCGATATTCAAATCGGTATTCGCTCTACTACATGTTCATAAAAAAGATAGCACCATTTTCTCGAATATCGATCTGGCTCCATATTCAAATCGATATTCAAATCGGTATTCGCTCTTCTACATTGTCAGAAAGACCATAGCACCATTTTACCGAATATCGACCTTGCTCTATATTCAAATCGATATTCAAATCGGTATTCGCTCTACTACATAGTCAGAAAAAAGAAAGCACCATTTTCTCGAATATCGATCTGACTCCATATTCAAATCGATATTCAAATCGGTATTCGTCATACTAAACAATGACGGTAACGTATATTTCAATGCGTAACAGAATTCACGAATCTGGTGCTGGCTCTGTATTCGTTTCAGCTCTACATTCATATCGGTATTGAATATCGATTACCGAATATCGAACTTCGTGCCAACGTCACATACCTATCAAACTGAACACTTGCTATAAGCGGTGTTAAACACACACATAAACATTTCAAATTTACTTAATGGACAATGAGTGTATTTTTAATATACGAACTACGTCAGGTGAAAAGGGGCTTTATTGCTCCTACGAATTTCTTGATTTGGGTGTAATTGGTGGAAGACGAATTACGCTTTTCATATTGACTTTGTCAAATGTCGGAAAGCATTTTAGCCGAGCTGGTTTTCGAACTCACAACCCTTGGATTAACATCCCGCGTCTCTACCGACTGAGCTACCAAAGCTCGGCTGCTCTTGCGAAGAAAGATAGTACTCGGATCTGTCTTTACTCACAGTCGCACAGGGGGTCTTCCCTGACAGTCTTAAATAGTATACGTCTGTAAGTGGGAAAAGGTTTTTACTTAATTTATAAAAACAAAAAAGCAGAAGTGAAGCCAAAGTTATTTTAACCATTTTCTACTTACAGACGCTTTCTGTCGCCCCTACAGCAATGAAAACATTGTGGCAAATGGATTTTCTTTTCATAATGAACAATTTCCCCATTTGCCATAATGTATGCAACTCTAAACAATAATAATCCTTCCTTTATAGAAATGTGTTATTTGTTATCTGTTGGAAAAGGTTATGTCAATACACCGTCATTATATACCGTAACGGCGTTGTAACAAGATCCCTTTCCGATAGCTAGGTCAGTAACGACGACGGCTCTTCGTTGGTTTCCATACCGCCTATGTGGTGTAGTGGTAGAGCGTCCGCCTCGATTGTTTCCATACCGCCTATGTGGTGTAGTGGTAGAGCGTCCGCCTCGATTGTTTCCATACCGCCTATGTGGTGTAGTGGTAGAGCGTCCGCCTCGATTGTTTCCATACCGCCTATGTGGTGTAGTGGTAGAGCGTCCGCCTCGATTGTTTCCATACCGCCTATGTGGTGTAGTGGTAGAGCGTCCGCCTCGATTGTTTCCATACCGCCTATGTGGTCTAGTGATAGAGCGTCCGCCTCGATTGTTTCCATCCCCGGTTGGATCATACCAAATACTTTTAAAATAGTAGTAATGGCTGCCCTCCCTGGCGCCTCTTCGCGCTCAAGGTTGCAGTGTTAGCATATCAACTGATTTGGTGGTGTCAGGATAAACGGACCAGTAGACACGCCGTGATATAACTGAGACATTGTTGAAAGTGGCGTGAAACAATCAATTAATTATTAGTTTCCGCCATGGAAAAAGGAGGCAATTTCTTTTGAAGAATGTTGTGTGAGAGAGAATGACAACACAGCAGAAATATTGTTGTAAACGGTGTAAGACTATAATAAATTAAGCCGTTTTGACGTAGGCAATGTCATTATGAATTCAATTTCTTTTAATGTATTCAACGATGAGCCAAAATTCCAACAGTCATCTTTATATTTAGTTTGTGGTACTTGAATGGAAAGAACTTAACGTGTATAGATATTTTTTTTTTTTTTCAAAATGTCAGTTGTTTTCTACATTATGTCTGTTATATCACGGCAACAGTTCACTAAGTGATGATCCCTGGGTAAACAAACTAGTAGAAGGCTTGGAAAATGTCACTTGGCTTAGAGCACTCAATCATAAACGTTGCGCCTTTACTATTATAATGTTATTAATTAGGTGATTTCATATTGGCCGAGTTATTTGTCCGAGGTATGCAGTATTGGCCTGAGCCCGAAGGGCGAAGGACAATACTGCTGACAGAGGACAAATGACTCGGCCAATATGAAATCACCTAATTAATAAGTATTTTATTAATCAACTTTTTTATAAATACATGAGTCTTTAGTTATAATCTTAAATAAACAATTAATGGTTAATATGGCGGAAAATATAAGTTAAAATCGGTTACTTTGTCAATTCAATGCGTTGATCTTTAAAAAAGACGGCTACCTAATTCATTTTTGTGTTCCACCATTCTCGTATAAGGCGAGTTTCGACAGCCAATGAAAATGGTCCATTCCTCAGATTTCGTATTTGGCGAGTTTTGTAGCCAATGAAAACGGCAGAAATTCATATTGGCCGACTTGGTCCATATTAGGCGAGTTTTAGCAAATATTGTCTTCTTTTGTTCTGTATTAGCTCTACGGTTGTTCTAGTATCGCGTCAAATACGCAATAGTTAATTAATAAAAGTTAATATTACTACTGAAGGACTCTTGGTCAGTCTATCCTGTGAGTTTGTCCATCCATTATACATGTGAAGCTGTTTCTAAAGGTATTCAGCTTAGAATAAAACATTAGCATAAACACGATAACTGTTTTCGGATTTTCTTCTGTAGTGTTACAACGGTAATCTCTGACAAATCGACTTAACATTTCCCTATGCCTCATACAGACGCATTTTGACGTTTAGCAGAAGACTAATTTAGGAACATTATGATAAAAGGATAATTTGTTCATAATACGCAATTTCACTTTTTCGCCATACCGTTTTAATCTCTATTCAATAATCAAAATTTCATTTACAGACATTTTTTCTAAGTTTTACCTGACATTTTTCAAAGTCGTCTGCTGCAGATATGTTGTCTATGAGAAAGGTTAACGTTGTTACGCCGAGCGTTATGCATACTAAACTCTCCAAAACTGAGGAATACATATGACCCGTCCTGCGAAAAAAAAAAAAACTTTATGGACTCTGCGTAAAGTATCGATCCAGATCAGCCTAAGCATGCCGCGCAGGCTGACCCGGACAGACAATTTTCGCCTCCCGTGGATTTTCTGTTTAAGGAATCACTACTCTATACCTCACTCCGCCTGAGACGGAACATGTCGGCCCAGATTAGCCTGCGAGGGCTGTTGGTTTTCTCGTGGAACGGTTCGTATCGTGACACGCTCTATGTACACCAAAATCGGATCATTCCTATTATTTAAGCTTGTAAACCATTTCCACAACAATAGAAAACGCTGAATGATACCAAACCCTTTCAGTACCTTGATTATCCAAACAGATTTTCCTCTTCCCAGACTAATCAGTGCTTTATTTGCCTGTTTCATTTAGTTCCTGTGTCGGCCCGTAAAAGGCAATCCCATGTGATTTAGCAATCTATATAAAATTCGGGAGTAATGATTGTAGATATGTTTCATTGCTGTATCGTTTTTTCATCGCTGCCCAAACGCTGGCTTGACTCTAAACTGGTGTAACCACACTAGTTAAAAGATATCGTTACACCAGTTAGGAGTTACGTTTTAAATTTTGCTCTTCCTATTCTTTTATATGTTTACGCTTGCCTCTTTGTTTATGTTCAAACAAAGCAAAAGAGTGTAGAACAGAACGTGAATTATATAGTTTGATTAGTAACAGGCTTACCAAAATCTTTAATTATGTTTAAGAATATGTGATTAAAGTGGACGTTTTAAAACACTTATAGTTTTTATGTCAGCTGAAAATCGACTTATGACATCACATTACAAAACATGTATATAACTTTTTCTTCTTCAATAAATATATAAAAATACCTCGTGCAATTTGAACAAACTGATCCTTCTTTCATTTGGTATCAACATAGTCTTTGGTAATGTGTCATACCTAGTGTGAGTACTTTGTCATGTCCCTTTTCATCAAGTGTATAAGATCAATCGTACGCTTATCGCGTAATACGACGTTACGTAAAAATAATATATTTGGTAACGTCATTGTTTCTTTCAGCGATTAATTTTCTTAAGTAGAATCTTCAGTATTCAAAATCGGGCGACTCAATTTTCAATTCAATAACAGTTTCTGAATAGTTTGATAACTAAAAGGCAAACAATGCTGATTTCAGGAGACACGGCTCGTTACGAGCGGACTCATCTGAATCTGTATTGTATATAAAATCCTCAATAGTGTCATTGGCGCTTTAATAACCCGCGTTGTCTTGGTTGTAATTTGAGTCAAAACACTACTAAAGGGAAAACAATGCACATACAATGTAATCCTGAAAAGCGGTACCTCTGTAAAGCAAATACCTTCTTCAGAGCGACAGCTGAATTTTCACCACATCTTAAGAAAAGTAAAAAGAAAGTGAGTTAATAAATTCGGAACGGAGTGGGGAAACATTGTCGGACAAGGATAAGTAAGCTCCTCATGTTTCACAGTATGTTTTAAAAGTTGCCTGTATTCAGTTGCGTAAAAATGGCGTCACTATCAGGCGGACGTTTAAACAGCTAAAGAGCAACACTTTTCTAGCGTGTCTGTATTTTTCTGCGGCAAGAGATCGTTCTGTCCAACCTATAGTGTGAGTCAATGACCAATAACCTGTGACCTGGTGGTGGTGTTGTCCATTTGTCATGATTAACGGGTTGGTTTATTTATATCATAGTAAATGATAACCTCAAGCTTACTGAATTTCTGCAAATCGCATGATCACTTTTCATTGATGCAGATTAATTCATGTTTATGGAAATTTAATAAATCTGTAACGAACAATATAGAACGAGGTTAGAGAGTTCCCGAATGTGCAGGCTGATCTGCAAGTTTCCCAAATGCCATTAAGGTCGTACACAACATGATCAGCAATTGTAGCTGAAAGACTCGTATACCGATATCAGGGTTAATCATTTGTACATCAACGATTGTTTAGATATTGTGTAACATTAATTTAATTAAACTAAAAATAGCAAACATTTTGGACCCCATAATTCGTATATACAAGGTTTAAAGGATGACCAGTATATCCTAAATAAGCACATTATTAAAACTTTTAGAACTACTTGTCCATTGCAATCACTGTGCAACGTTTACACACAGAGTACCGACAACACATTCATTAGTTTACCACGTTGATGAACTGTCTAATATATTGTTGAAATTATTGCAGACGAACAAAATGGCGGATGCCGCGAAGCGGAAACGTCTCCATCGGAATTTCTTTGATATTGTTGAAAAGGCTAGATGGTACGTATGTACATTTTGATTCAGTGTTGTTGTAGATTTTAAATACTAGAGCTATTGTATATCGTTGTTGTTTTCCATTTAGAGATAGAAACATTTACAGTATAACAAATTGTTTAGATAAATGTCGTAAATATCTGTTGTTGTTTTATAATCAAGGCTGATTATTTAAAAAAAATACTCAACGTAAATTAATGTCGTTTATATACACATTAATGCTTGGTTTCGTTACTATACATGTCAATTGGGTTTTCATGATTAACTTAATCAATTATTAAACTTCAATTACTATGAGGATAAGTAAAGAATGTGTCGTAAACACCATTGTGCTGGTGTCTAGTACATGTATAGCATTAAGGCACAATCAGAAGCTTGTTTCAACCGTGGTCTGTGAACAGCAAAAACTAAGGTAGTCTTAACAGGGAAGATGGTGCCATACAACGTGTATATCCAGATCTGTTTGCGCGGATGTACAGGATGATCTTGGTCCACATTTATTGAAAATGCCCTTATGAATGTTGGTTTTTCCTCGGCACCAGTTATTTATACGCCCAAAGGTCAGGATTTTGATACATGTGTTTGGGGTTTGTGTTACGAGTGACAGATCACTCATAGAGTAAAATTTAGAATCAATCCTTTCTTCTTCTGCTGGTGGATGGATACACGAACCATGAACTTTTGTTACATATTTTCTGAATAAATGACCATTGATTTTGCATACTGAATTGAATATAAGAGCCAATGCATAAGAACACAAGTGAGCCGTCCCGCGAGAAAATCAACATTGTGGACTGTGCGTAAAGTATCGACCCGGATCAGCTTAAACATGCTCGCAGGCTTACCCGGACAGACACTTTTAACCTCATGTGTTTTTTCTGTTTCATGAATCTTTACTCTATACCGCTTTCTCCCAGAGACGGAATATGTCAGCCCGGATTAGCATTCGCGGTTTGCACAGACTGATCAGGGTCGATACATTACGCAGAGGCCATACTATTGGTTTTCTCAGAGTTTACACAAGTTGACAGCATCTTCTTTAACAAGCTTCCGCAAGTAAGATGAGAACAGTATTGATCTTGATCAGACTGTGCGTGTGCACAGGCTGATCTGGACCTATACTGTTCACAAAAGTCGAGTCGTTCCTTTTCTAATGCACGGGCTCATTTATGGTTATATTTCACTAATAAATTATTGCGTTTATTGCATATATTTGACAATACATTTATACTAATATAGCAGGAGTTGTCCGGAATTAATAGAGTGAGTATGACTGCCGTGACCAATTTTTCATTTGACGATTCAAACTGGTTTACAAACGATTCCTGTGATCGAAAGCGCCTTTAACCACCTATCGCACACGACAAAATCTGCAGCAGACGACTTTGAAAACATCTTGGCAAAACTATGGACACTCTTAATGAATGAAAGTATTTTTAAAATCGTTATGGTTACATGTTTAAATTTGCTTATTAAGAGCAAAGTTTCTCCTTTTGCCACAATGATTTCAATCTTCGCCGGAGTCAGGTGGGTAAGTGTTCAAGAAACTATGTTACACTTAGCAATCTTGTTTTTCTCTGGAAATAAAAGAATAACAAGAATAACAAATTTCTGAAATGCATTTGAACCTTTTTACCGATGTTATCTATCAATGACTCAATTGCAAAAGGACCACATTTAAGTTTTGATATAACGATCGGGAAGTCTAGCATTTTTATTCTAATGTTGTTGTTTTTCAAATCCAAAATCCAAAGTGAATACAATTGTGAACGTTTAAGATTCAATTCCCGGAATGGTCAGATGGCAGAGATTGGTCACGAACTATGTACACTATATTTCCCATCCAATGATCTGTTTTCATCTACCTGTACACAATGTATCTCTTACTCTGTCACGTATTTCAATCGCCTTATAATGCTGGTAATTCAATGTGTCACTCGACAAGCAAAACATTGGTTTCAAAAAGCCTTTTCCAACATACAGACACATCTGCTGCAGACGACTTATGAAAACATTTTGGCAAAAGCATAACATTTCAATTTGTCACATTGTTTCAAACTTTTCAATGATTACAACATAACGTTTATTTATATATATTTCACATAGATTTTGTTCAGATATTTTCAAAGGGGTCTGCCGCAGATGTGTTGCATATTGGAAAGGGTAGATAACAAGTTCCTCAGTACAATAGGGAGAACCTACGTCAATACATGTTGACTTCTCGTTTAGCTCTTTCGCTGCCAAAGGCAAATAAAGTATTTTGCAAACAATGCAGATTCAGGCGAGACAGCTCACAAAGAGCTGTCTCTCTATAAATCTGCATCGTTTGCCAATTAGACATTACATATTACCAAATCACTGTTCTGAATAAGCCAAACTCTAAATTGTATAACAAAAAATAATAGTTCCCCAATTCAACCACATCTGAAACTATCTAGGTATTGTTGTGTTAAGAATGTTCGATGCCCGGTCGGGTCATACAAAAAACTTTACGAAATGGTATTAGTGGCTGCCCTCCTTGGCGCTCAGAATTACAGGAGTAAGATTACGACTGATGTAGCGGGATCATGAAACATAGTAACGATAGTACCTTTACACCTAGGACACGCCGTGATATAACTGAACTATTGTAGTTATCGGTGTAAACACTTCATTGTTAATAAAATCAACCACTTCTAGACATATATATTAGGTCAGAAGTGATAATATAATTCATAAAAAGTTTCTCTCTTGGCAGGGCTCGCTTGCACGGTGTTTCGAACAATGTTCAGTTAATGACGGAGTTTCTTGGAAAAGTTACCAGTTAAACCGATCCGATCATCATAACACAAGCTAGTCTGTCGTAAAGTCAATTCCACAATCATGAGCGCTAAGGAGAGAATGTCATAACTAACATGTATTTAAAGTATTTAGTATGACCCGATCACGGATCGAACCCGGGACCACATGCGCCGAAGCGGACGCTGTACCGCTACGCGATCGCTTAATTCTTTCAGCGCCAAATGCAATACTGAGGTTTTTTGCAAACAATGAAGATTCATATGAGTCAGCTCGTCACGAACTGTCTCACCTGAAATCAACATTGTTTGCCTTTTAGTTAATAAAATAGTCCAAAACTATTATTAGAAATTGATACGCCATATTTTGAATATGGAAGAGGCTACTTTAAAAGAATTGGCGCTGAATGAGTTAACCTATATAACCTCTCTAAATGGTGTAGTGACTCCTAGTTTTCTTGGTGCTGGTTTATTCATGACTGAGCCCGTTTTCTGTAAAATGAATTTAATAACTGTTTCAATAACTGTAGTACTGTTTAATGTGTGCATCCGCACAGTCTGGTCAAGATATGAAGTGTTAGCATAGTACTTGCAGTGAATAACCTGATAAGACAGCATATGGACAAACTGATCTTAACATACACTGTTGAGAAATTCCAACTTGTACCTTTTCTTATGTACAGGCTCATATGACTTACTTTGGAGTCTTAGTTTAATTCATACAGTATCTACAGAGACTAGTAATGGTGTGTTCACAGTCATGTCCATCGCCCCCGTGGTGTAGTGGTCAGAGTTTTCGCCACGGGAGCAAGAGACCGGGATTTATCAAGATTGTTCTAACAAGAATTCTTAAGAACTCTTGGCGAGTGCTGGTCAAAAACTGTGATTGATTCGTTTAGTTGTCATACACATGTCCGATTGCAAACAGCGAGGACTCAGGCGAGTCTGTGAATACACTCAGTCTTTTCTGAACCTTCACTGTCCATCTATGGTATATATTCCCTTATTCAATGGGAATTGGAATCAGTCAGTCGTCAGGGGCGTAGCTTGGCAATAATCAATGAGTAGGCCGTCTCGTGAGAAAATCAACATTGTGGACTCTGCGTAAAGTACCTACCCGGATAGACACGTTTCGCCTCCTGTGGATTTTCTGTTTCAGGAATAACTACTCTATACATCTATCCCGCTTAGACGGAATGTGGCGGCCGTATTAGTCTGCGCGGACAGCGCATGCTGATCTGGTCGATGCATTACGCAGATGTCTACCGCAGCAGCTGCATGACGGGAATGCTTCAGTGGTCACATTCACTCGCCGAGTCTAACATATCATGAAGTATTTAACAACTTCCGTTAGTGAACCTTATAATCAGATATAGTACTAACATAATGGTTGGTCTCGGTTGATACATTTTCATTTAGAAAAAATAAACTATGTATCCTAAGAAAATTAGAGTTAGCATTGCTAAGAACTATATCTGGAATGGAGTAATAGTCCGACTATAATAATATTTCAAACACATCTTTTCAAATATCTACCCTGTCTTGAACAAACTTGGAATGATATGATAAGGTTGCTTTAAATAGCTTTTAATAGATTAACATGATAAACGATTATTGAATGGTTTGCCTGCATGTCTTGATATAATTTTCTTGTGTATATTGTTTCCATATGTAAATTGGTTGTATCTTGTAATACTATAATCTTTTGAACGCACAATCGAGTATCTGCGTAGCGACATCACATCACATGGGTGGAAAAGAGAAAGAGAAAGAGAGACAGAGGATGGAGAGACAGGCTGACAAAGAGAGACGTTCACATATTCACACGCGACACCGCTACACAGATAGAGCGAGTGACAGTCAGACAATCACGTGGTCAAAACAGCACACCACCTTACTTGCAATGTTCTCCAAAAACAATCCTGATTATGTTTGCGATCGAATCGCATCAGTAAAAACTATTATATTATTGATACCAAATACGCAATATCACTTCTAACACCGACACAAACGAACAAATAACAGCCGCGCCACCCAAGAACCGACCCTGTAGTAAATAACCAAACTGTTTTATTTTAATTACCATATACAAAACGTCAGCAAAGGATATATATAAAATGTATACGAATACAAATGTAATGATTAAATAGATTTGAAAATAATGTGAACAATTTATCTTTTCCTACATTCTTTTCAAAATGTATCTGCTTCAGATGCGCTCGAGTGGATATTACCGTGATATGACTAACACATTGTTGAAAGCTGCGTTAACATTTTACTTGAGGCTACTCGAGTAGAGCCAATCATTAGGCATGTACACCGGTTGTTAAGTCGACATACCAATAGAGACAATCAAGTCTAAATTAGTGTCGTATGCTACAGATTCATAGTTTCATTGATTGAGCTTTTCGATAGTTTTGCCTAGGTGTTTTCAAAATCGTCTGCTACAGATTTACTTTATGTGGGAATGGGCTGTAATTGTTGAGTATTAAGATCTCAATTATATAACACACATTTTCGGAAAAAAACTTGTTGGTTAATTATAACATCTCACGATGCCAACAATTGAGTCGCGTTGTAAGGTCCATTTTTATGGTGATGCTGAACTCAATAATACAAACATACAAATAATACGTCTGCTGTAATTTCGTCTGTTAGGGAGGCGCTCTCGGACAATACTTTCTGACATATTAGATGATTTTCAATTTGTTTTCATGTTTATTGCAGAAAAGTAATCTGTATATTTATTGAACCTCGCAGACTCTGACCGCCGTCTGCTCTCCTGATATAGCAAATGAACTTTTTACATCTGAAAAGGGTCCCTGATTATGATTTCCACGCATGCTATAAACCGTGATCATGTAAAAACCTACTTTAATGCATATGCGAACAGTGCAGTGTACGCGAAGCTTGCTTTAATTAGGTTACATTATTATAACAAAAAAAGTTTTAATTTAGATTGGAAAGTATGGGTGCTTACATTTTTGTCTAACTCAAGAGTTAGGGCAGGTAATATTTTATGATAATGCTACAAAAACGACGTCTTCATATGCAAAACATGTTTTTGTACAATAAGTAAATGAGTGGATTTCTGTGAAAACCATCCGCAAGGCATAGATTCAGATCATTCAGCGCATCCTCACAGTCTAGTCTGGTTCGTTAATTGGTCTAAAAGCGTTTCAGGAAACCTATGTAAAGCAGACTTCATTTGGACCCTTAGTTTGAATGACAGGCAGGTATTTCTCTCCGCGTGTAATGTTAATGTCCATTTGGAATCAAAGCGCCGATGGCCGTGTAGAAAATCCTGCAAAGTAACAAGCAGTATCTCGGGGTAGGCCTTGCAATTTTCAATATATATAGGCATATACGACAATGCTCGATCTCGAACTCAATTCGGCTACACTTTCAACATTGATTGCTAATTGACGCTAGAACGTACAGACGTGTCTAACTGCATGACATCGTGTCATTTAAACCTTTGTAAACCAGTCTTATCATCTAGACGCTTTCATATATTGCAACAAATACAAAATAAAACGTTTATAATATTGAGATTTAAGAACAATCGATAGCCAGTCTCACGAGCTATTTATAGAACCTTTTGGAATTTCAAGACGCCTTATAGAACGCGCAATGATATTTAGTATCTGCCCAAACATGAAGAAAGATAATATTTACATAATTTAACTCTATGTAGACATTATCTCAATAAATCTCAAATCTTAGTATCAATCCGGTACCAAAGTAGCACTGACATGATTATTATTAATCGTGTCCCTGCATCATTGATGGAACTATATATTTGGCGGTTTAACGGATGTAGGTTAATTGGTTTGCAGTAAGGAACGAAAAGTCAACGGACTGTTCAAAACTGACTATCTAAATTGTTTCGTTGTTCTTCTTTCTGTTAGCATTGTGGCGATTCGCCACAAAAACGACTTGGGATAGTTCTTAAATATGTTTCCAGTAACTTACACTAATTGTGTTACATGTATATCAGCCCATCCAATGGCACAAGTTTGCATTCCACAAAAGTTGGCATTCCAGACAAGTCGGCATTCTACACACGTTGGCATTCCACAAATGTTGGCATTCCACAAAAGTTGGCATTCCACAAAAGTTGGCATTCCACAAAAGTTGGCATTCAATACAAGTTTACAGAATATTTAAACAAGTTTTAGCAAGTAATATCTGAACAATGTAGATCCTGTCAGACGGTGGGGATGCTCTACGCTGTTCCCAAAACAATTAGTGCCGTTTTCAAATCTGTGTCAATGCTGCTGATGAGCACATTCACCCAAATCTTCACTTCTCGTAAAAAGAATCTGTTTAACACCTTCTCTTTGATGCATCTGCACCACTCGACTTTTGAAAAACATTATGCTAAGAGGAAAAATTGCTTATAGTTTGCTATTTCTCTTTTAGCACTCTGTTTAAACTCCATTTTATTTATAATTATACTTTCACTTATAATTCAGATTTTAATTTGTATATCTATATGATTTCAGAACTCGTCTGCACAAGTTGTATGTTGGAAAGTAACTAGGTCAATAACGTTACGTCAACACCGAAGAAGAAGTTGCACTTGCACTATCATATCAAAGCATATGTTAATCTTTAGAGGTTTTAAAACACTTTCAGTTTTTGTCAATTGAACCCTTTTACAGGAACACAATCCCGCACAGTCGACCTGGGAAACATATTTGTAAAAATAATGAACATTTCTATTATAAATAAAAGTATAGATTTTAGTGTACTGAGTTGGGAACACTATGTTAAATGGAGAAGTTACTTATTTGGATCGATTGCTTTTGTAGAGAGATCAACATTCATTTACATGTTTGGATTCTAATAATGGATTGAAGGTTGATCTTATTGTTGTCAATAAAGTAAAGATCCTCTTTATTTGGCACGGGAAGCATTCCTTACACTTGGCCAAACACGTCTGCTTCGATAAACAGATCAAAAATGATAGAGCATTCTGACATACGAATCGGGCGACACGGTATCTCGCGTTCTGTGATATTATCTGTTTGAGCACAAGTAACTCTTTCCCACTTGCAGAAGCATTTGGACGCTTCTAATGCAGACGACTTTTGAAAACATTTCGGCAAAAGGAGAAATTGCTTATCATACGCAATGTATTTTCAAACTTATCGTTCAACTATATTTCAGTTTATAGAGCTTTTCATAATTTGACTGGCTGTCTTTTACGTCGTCTGCTACAGATTTGTTGTAAGAAGGAAAAGGGTTTAAAAGCAATCTGGCCTTAACCGTGTGTCTTCATCATGAATTCACATTTTCACGTGAAACGCAGCATGTTAACTGTCCTACATTTTTAGGGGTTTCAAACGTTAAGTGTGGTAATCTGATAAAGGAATGCTAATACGAATTACATTTTAAAATAAAAAGAGAAAACCGTTTTTTCCCGCAACGTTTGTAATCGCATGTGCTTGAAATTAAATTATTTATACATGTAATATTTTACAGATATGATATAACAAGCCATCTTGTATATTATCTGAATCGTACTTCGTGCGTGCATAATGTATGTACATGAACGGGGCGTTTATAAATGAGCAGTAATTTAACAAGAACAACTTCTACTTTACTTTATTTATATTCTTTTGCCAATATACATGTAGAAATAACAAACATACAGTCATTCAAAAGTATCACAATATATAGGCAAAATGGTCTGGTACAACCTCGGATATTGGTTAAGCTTTTAACACCATCTTGATGAGTACATGTACACCATGAGCTGCGTCTGGCGATCCAATTGCACCTGCTTGCAGCGACGATTTAGGTGAGCCTGAACATACACAGACTCTCATCAGCGTCTTCACTGTCCGCAGATACATGAAGTGGACCTAATTGCATGTTTTTTGAAAAAAAAAAATGTAGCCCCACTAATGGGTCGCCAATATGAATTTAAATGATGCCAAGCAGGAAAGACAATAAAGCCCATCAATATATCGCAATACGGAGCTCATTAATATATGTATTTAGTAAATACATCTTAATTTCAATTTATATATTTCGTAATTTTTGATGAACAAGTAAGTCAAATTATTCCGGAACTTTGCGAATATCCGGTTTATATAAGCTTTCAAATTCCCATTTATGATCATTTATGGCCGAGACTCATTATTCATACATCAATTACTTTGTCAAAACGAGGCGCTATCTCAGATCGTCTGCAAAGGCAGTATCACGCAAAAGGTCAATCACTTTTATTATCGGCGTCTGTTATAAAATCCTGTGACATTTTCGAAAAAAAACCTTAAGAGAAAACAATACAGCCTTCATTACTTTCTGTTGTTTTACCATTATTCCGTTTTATCATTATCTCCTAAAATGTGTAAATGCTTTCGAGATTTCTATCGTTTTGGACTGGTCGACAGCCAAAATAAATACAATGTATTGGTAGATTTCTTTTAGCATAAAGAACTGTAATAAAGTGTACTCCCGTGAAATGAACCGTCTACGTCACAATGAATAGAAAATAAACAAAAACAGGGAAACGTCTGGGTTTACAAACGTCTAGCCCTTTCCCACGTGTAGGCGAATTTCGACGCATCTGCAGCAGACATCATTTGAAAACAAAGTGACAAAATGAATAGAGAGTTTCCATATGTTTGCCCAGATGTTTTCAAAGTGGGCTGCTGCAGATTTGTCGTATGCGGGAAAGAGTTAGTAAATAGACCTTAAATAGTTTCAGTTCAGCTTAATTCTATTGGATCGTTACAGCAATTACTTATCCTTCTACTCGGTTTTTAACTACAACACTATTATCAGCCTGCATATCCATGCAGTCAAATCTTGGTCCTCATTGGTCGATACCCATCTATCAATAATTAGCAAGGATTACTCTATGAATTTGTAAAACGGTTTCAAAAATGAGTTATGCTGAAACCAGTGGCAATGATATATAATATGCTTGTATTGTAATGTATAATGCATCCTGTCCACAATACATATGATCCGTTCCTCGAGATAACCAACATTGTGGACTCTGCGTCAAGTATCGATTCGATTCAATGTAAGCATGCCGCGCAGACTAATCCGGGCAGACACTTTTCGCCTCCTGTGGAATTTCTGTTTCAGGAATATCATTACTCTTTACCTCTATCCCCCCGAGACGGAATGTCTCGGACCAGATTAGCATGAGCGGAATGCGTAGGCTGATCTGGATCGATGCATTATGCAGATTCCATAATGTTGGTTTTATCGTGGAACGGCTCACACATTTTATACGAGTAACTTAGTTATACACTGTCTAAGTGCAGTTCTTTATACAGGTAAATGCCTGTTTATAGATATATATATATATATATATGTGTATTCATTTTACTTAATCTTAATCTTACCGGCACACTTGAGTTATATCATATATCGTATATACACAGCTTAATCCGGATGTTCGCAATGTTAACACATTATTGAAAATCCTTATCCACTGGTTATCATTATTATTATTATTATTATCATTATTATCATTATTATTATCATTATTATTATTATTATTATTATTATCATTATTATTATCATTATTATTATTATCATTATTATTATTATTATTATTATCAGTATTTTTAATAGCTAATATTTTCATTAATGTTTAATGCTATTTTTTATTATTCATGTTTATCATCATAATTTATATATTTCATATTTTACAGGATGAAAGAGATGGAGGACAACAATTTATTTGGAAGCGACCCATCAGACGCCGCCCCATCTCCGCAAATTAAAGAAATCTCTCTACGAGACATGACACAGTCCGTTGATCTTACTGAGTTCAGAAGACAGAATAGAGAAAACATGGGTGACTTAAGCAATTTATTTTCTTCTTTGAAAGAAACAAATATAGACGACCATAATTGGCCCCCACCACCGCCGCCCCCATTGCAAGCCACTGGCACCAACCTTAAGTCACCGGAAGTAGAGCAAAACGATTTTTCTCTCATTGACGTATCTTCCGGTGAAAATCTTATTTCCACCGCAAGTACCCCAACTTTAGAAATTCCTGATTTACAAATCAGGAACCAACCGAGTATAAATACAGCTGCTGAATTTAATGACGTTTTCCCTTATATCGGCAATGATTTTGATAGTAAAGCTCTAGATCCAGCTGTAGAACCAAGCACTGAATTGCTTAACGATAGTGATAGTGGTACCAAACGAAAAAGAGAGTTAGAATTTGTTGTAAATATAGATAGCAATACCCCAAACGGGGACCTTCTTTCTCGAAACTTTACCAACACCCAGTACCACTTACATCCTAGATTTAACAAGGTATTAAATGAAAACGGTGATGACAGTGCAGGCTCACTGGTGAGACACTTATCGATGCAAAACCCTAAGAACAAAGATTCTCGAACATACCACCCTCGAAAGAGACAGTCCGTGTATGGTAACAATAAACCAAGTGACAAGCGAAATTTCAATGTAGACAAATTCTCGAAAGAGGAGCTTCTACTAATGTGGAAATCATCGGAAGTGGAGTTAAACGATAAACTTGAAGCAGCAAAGAAAGACAAAGAACGGCTGGAGTCCAAACTGGCCGGCTTACAGTTACATATGAGTACTCCTGTATGATGAGGATAGTTTGACAAGTGGTACTGTATCAGGCGAAAAGGGATCAAGTTGCAGTTGCGAAAAATGGGGATTTATGCGAATGTGTGAACATATGTATTCCCCAACATGAAAAGTAGCTTAATATATCAGATCAGTCTAGAAGTGTTGCCCTTGCTGAATTCATTTCAATGCACGGTTATGTGAATTCGTAAGAATTTCACCATGAAACCCGTTAGCATGGTTGTCGCCTGTAGTGTTTATCTATGTTGAGTCATGTCTAGTGATTTGAGGTTTAGATGTCACTCAATTTCATTAAAACCAGACATAGTCTTCTTTGCAGTATCAAACGCTCGTATAGATCGAATGACTTGTCATTACAGGTCGTCTCTAATGCACTTTTGCGTCAGCCGATCAAATAGCCGCCTACCAAATCGTTAGATTTGCACAGGGGAGATAACCCATATAAATAAACGAGACAGATAAACAGTAATGACCGAGTGTTCCGATTGTTTAGTAAACAGTATGTTAGCAGAATCGAGCGATTATTGTATCTTACGATTTCATTGGATGGAAAAGCAAGCACCTGTTGTTGAATATTTAAATGATTAGGGTTAATACGATTCGACCTGGTATGCGTTCTCGTCAATTACAATGCACTCTCAGTGATGTAATTTCGTCTGATTTAAACGAGATTGATTTGTAACTCAAATATGTCATCAGTTGAATTGCATTAACATGATCTACGTAGGATAACACTTATATGGTGTTGTCAAAAGCTGCATATATAGGGAATATTATGTTGCAGAAGCGATACAGGTTTTAGCCTTGTACTACGAGGGGCGTTCGGCGGAGTGGTCACTATTCGCACATCATGTAACGCCCACTCTCTACACGTAGCATTTATATGTTATTAACTCTTTCCCTCATACGAAAATTCTGCAGCAGACGCCTTTGAACATAATTTGTCAAAAATTGGAAATTCTATAATTGAATGGATAACCTATGACTAAAAGTGGAAAACATTGTGGCAAAAGGAGAAATTGCTCGTTTTGAGCAATTTCTTCTTTTGTCACTATGTTTTCAAAAAGCCGTCTGCTGCAGAGGGAAAGGGTTAAAACTTCTCTTCTACACTTGTTATTTCTGACACTAACTATCAATTTGTTTAAATGTGTATAATATTTAACCCTTTTCCCACTTGCCGATTCATTTTTATGCATCTGCAGCAGAGAAATGTGAAAACATTGTGGCAAAAGAATAAATTATTCATAATGAGCAGTTTCTCCCTTTGTCACAATGTTTTCAATGATTACACTTTCATATATATAGACTTTTCGTATATTTGCCTTTATGTTTTCAAAGCCTGGTGCAGCTCTGTTGTATGTGGGAAAGGGTTAAGTAAACAGGAAAAAAGAATGTATTCAAATGAAATGAATTTTGTTTTTTGTTGTTTTAACTGTTATGTTTTCAATTTGGATTTAATATTGTGTTCACGTTCAATTCGTTCTATTTCATATCAGACAAAAGAGTACAACATTGGACAAAAAAAAAAAAAAAAAGCATTCCTTTTTTACCCAAAGGCAATAAAAGGATTTTGCAAACAATGCAGATTCAGGTGAAATCTGCATCGTATGCCTCTTAGATATTAAAAGTACCAAATTTGCTGTTAGACTTAAAACGGGAAGGTTAAATTTTCAACATGCAAGAGTCGACTTTGTGAAATTCGGCATCGAAAGAGTTAAACTAAGCATCTGAGCTTCCTTACGAATATTCAGTTAATATTTGTTTTATTAACCCACGTGTATATGTTCTTCTAACAACTACATTCGCAAGGATATATCACAATTGATGGATTTTAAACGATGATGCATGGCACACCATTAACAGTTTCAATACGTATTAACTGTCTCAAAATGCCCCGAAATGCAGCTGCGGCGATAGACACCTGCGTAATGTATCGACCAGATCAGCCTGATCCGGCCGACATATTCCGTCTTAGGGGGTTAGATGTATAGAGTAGTTATTCCAGAAGCAGAAAATCCGCAGGAGGCGAAAATGTCTATCCGGGTAGGCCTGTGTGGCATGCTTAGGCTGATCCGGGTCGATACTTTACGCAGAGTCCACAATATGGATTTTCTCACGAGACGGCCTACATATTAAGTATTGCCAAGCTACGCCCCTGGACGAGCCAGGTATTCAGCACACATGGACGTTTTCAACATTATTTTAGTTATATCACGGCGAAAGTTCACTTATTCATGATAATCAAACTAGTACTAGGCAAGAAAGTGTGCCTTGCCCAAAGGCACTCCACCATGACCGTCGTGCCGCGAATGGGGATCGAACCCGCAACACCCGGTTTCAAAGGTTTCAAATCCCTGACGCTACCCACTCGAACACGGCGGAGTCCTATTCATGAACGGCATACGTACCATAGATCAGAATTAGGTTGCAGGACTTCGAAAATTGATCTGACACCCCGACGTTCTTACGTTGGAAGTTGGACGTCAGTTTCACCCACGTTATTTATGTTATCGGCGTCTGTTATAAGATAGCTACATTTACATAGAGATTCTATTAAAATTGAAGTGTCTGATAATTAAAATCAAAATTCTTAAACTTTATTGATATTGAAAACCGGAATTAAACTTTCGTTCTATTTTTCCGCAAGTAAATTGATAAACGCACCGGTATTTGAAAGACATCTCATTATGATGTTGTTGTTGTTTTTGTTGTCATACATTTTGTCAACAGACATATTAGGTTTAGTTAATATGTAATTTGAATCAAGTCTTTCATGTAAATATTTGTAGATTTAAGAAATCATCAAATTTTAAAATCATGTTTTAAATTCATTTGTTTTCACCCTCATCTTTCCCATCATTTTTGTAATATTAATAATATAATATAATTAGGACATATTTGTATGTATTTCCATCAAACTTAAACTGTAACGTAAGTTAGCCCGTGCATGTTGGCATATATAAACATGGTAGGTTCAGATAAGCTTAAACATCTGCCCCGTCTTACCAGAAGCAACAAAAGACGACAGAAGCTGCTAACAAACTTGTATACATAATGTGTTAACAATTGTATATCTTGATCAGACTGTGTGGATGCACAGGCTTATCTGTTTTACATTGTTCACAAACGTCAACGTGTACCTTTTGCCATGCACGTGCTCAAATTCAATTACAGTAAGTGGACTTCAACATTAAAATGAGCCGCGAGAAAACCAACATTATCGCCTCTGCAAAATGTATCGACCCAGATCAGCCTGCGCAGTCCGCGCAGACTGATCCGTGCCAACACATTCCGTTTCATGTAATGATTCATGAAACAGAAAATCCACAGGAAGCGAAATGTGTCTATCCGGATAAGCCTCCTTGGCATGCTTAGGCTGATCTGGTTCGATACTTTACGCAGAGTCCATCCACAATGTTGGTTTTCTCGCGGGACGGCTCATTTGCACAAAGGTCTGGATCAGGTCAATATTGTCGAGTGATAACTATCCTTAATTTTAAAACCTCCGATGGTCTGTTCACAGGTGTTTTATTTTGAAACAATATGGAAAAAACGTGTTACTATAAATAGCCTCTCAATATGGTATTTATAAATGGTATGTCAGCCATGCTTTGTTTAGAATATGCTTTTATAAACATACCTTTTTCGAAAATATAAACTCAGAAGCCTGTGGTCTTTTTTCCTGTGACGTTGTCCAAATATATCATTTGTCTCGAGTTACCTGCCCCTTTCATATCATTATCGAACCAGGCTTACACCAATGATGGTGTCTCCCTTTGGACATCGTGTAGAAATCAAACGGCTATAAAGAGGCAACCTTTTTCAAGATCAAACCGTTTAATCCTTTCGAAACTCGAAAAGTATTTTGCTTCATTATCTACATGTATGCATTGATTTCAGGCATGAAGAAGTATTAGTCCGCTGCAGAGTTTAAGAAACATCAATTGTATATTTACTTATTTACGATATCGATATATAACGGGAGATGAACAATATAGTCGTAATGCATACGTTCTAATTAACTATAGTATGCCGGGTACCAGACTAAGATATATGAGCCGTTCCACGAGATAAAACGAACATTATGAACTCTGCGTAATGTATCGACCCAGATCAGCCTGCGCAATCCGCGCAGTCTTATCCGGGCCGACACATTCCGTCTCAGAGGGATAGAGGTATAGAGTTATGATTACTGAAACAGAAGATCCACAGGATGCGAAAAGTGTCTGCCCGGGTTAGCCTGCGCGGCATGCTTAGGCTGATACGTCTCGATACTTTACGCTATTTCTCGCGGGACGGCTCACATTTTGAACCGCATCATGCGAATTTGGGTATTGTTGACTCTCCGGGTTTGCATATCAGTTGTGGTTATATTGGTGTAAAACAAGTGAGGATACACTTCTAGTTTTTTATTTAAAAAATGAAGCTATTGCTATACTACTTGAAGACGGAGAGTGAAGGCTCCGACGAGACTGTGTGGATGCACCGGCTCCATCGATTATCCATTGTTCGTGAGTCGAGCCGCGATAGCTGCGACATCTCAATCGGTAACGGCGATGGCTATGCATGAAGGTGTCGTGAGTTCGATTCCCAACTCGTCAATGGATTTATTTCTTTTCGATTAATAACAAAAGGCATTTGGACTAGCTTCGTTCGTCTTCGACCAATGCTGTAAATAGTATATGTGTAAAGGTAGTTACCTGGGAAAAACGTTTTTTGAGGAAAAAAAGGTAGTTAAGAAGCCAGGTAACACAAGTTAGGCGAACTGGCCGCCGTGATATAACTAGATATCGTTGAACGCGGCCATGAACTCCAATCAATTAACCAATCAGTGCACGTAAAGACAACAACTACTTCTTATCGCTTGACTAATCTGATTTGGTTTTCGGTTTTGGGAAATTCCCTTGCGTTCTATTTAATATAAGTACATTTATATTTGAGACACGTTCTACGAAAACCAACCTTTGATCCGTACCAATAAGCAAACTCTCTATACATGAAAGAGCTAGTATTAAACAAGTTGAATGAGTGATCTGGGTCTGCACTGTTCACTTATGCCCTATGGTTAATTTTCCTACAGCGCTACTCATTTACAATATTTCTTTATTGACAATAAAATTCATTGACTTCTTCATTAAGAAAATTAAAAAAATTGATCTTACGTCAGCAATATGTATTAATTATTTTGAATACTCCCTGGTGGAGGCATGCATTCATTACGCTACTTTTAAGTGGAATCAATTCACCAAATGCATATTGAATTTCATTTGTCCACATCGGGAATCAAACGCTGCATCAACTAGATGCCATTAACCTGTCATGTGACACACAAGGTCGGTGCTTGCCATGGATCGGTATTGGGGTAAGACAGGTTTTAACGGGGATCTCGTATAAACAACAAGCTTGGTAGCACGATATATATCGTTGAACGGGTGGCATTAGCCCAAACCGTATTAGCCTCGTACTCGGTGTACAATATAAATGAGTACGTCTTCTAAAAGTCTGGTACAAATATACCTGGTGAACTATATGTTCGTCTCTCTTGTTAGCCTAGTACCCGGCGTACAATATACATTAGTTCGTGTTCTGCTATGCTTATACGCGGTGTACTACAGTAAAATATTTCGTGTTGCATGAGGCTTATACCCGGTGTATTATAGAAAATGAGTACTTCTACAACTCTGGTACCCAGTGTACTATAGTAAAATATTTCATTTTGTACTAGTCTGGTACTTGATGCACTGCAATATAGCAATACGTAAAAATACAATTTATTTTCGTAAACTTTGTTGTGGACCAATACAACATGAGTTAGAAATTAAGAATGAAACACACTATAAATTCTTTTGTCATTTTACTTATACTTTTGGACTGTTTTATGTTGAAGTAGTAACTGGTTGTGCTGTAAACGATAAAGTGCCAGAGTTTGAAAGGTTCCTTCAATATAAAAGGGTGTCTGCATCGCGCTTTTCTTGTTCCGTAATGTCCAAAGGGCGCCGCCATTATATGCGTCACTCGATGATGGTAGGGGCAGATAACTGATAACGGTACGCAGTTGCTGAAACATACACATGAATTGGGCTTTCTTGAAACATGCTTCTTTGTCAGTTTCAATTGAACGGAGGACAGATGACATAATAACTTGTCCCTTTAATTGAAATGTTGTTATTTGGCAAAATTAAACTTTTTCAGCGCCGAATTTCCTAAAGTAGACTCTTCTATGTTTAAAATCGGGTGACTCTATTGTTCATATACTAAGCGTTTTGGATAACGTTGATAACTAATTGGGAAACAATGCTGATAATATCTTCAATATTGCCATAGGGTTAATTAAACTGTTGTTATTTCGAAATACTTTAAATATCTTTCATTGTTTGTTTCTTTTCATCTTGAAGTACATTTCTATTTGAAGCAAGTTTACAACATGTCATTAAGCCAGATCTTCATTGATGTTTTTCAGTCCACAAACTCGTCTCAAGTACGAACTCAATGCGTACATGTACTTTAAGTTAACTGTCATCAATCAGTAATTACGTAAGTGGAACCACTGATTGTTGACTTTGTATAACAAATTATTGTAGGAAAAGTAAGATTTACTCAAAATGTGTAATTCCGGTATTTCATATACACTCTTATCTACTTTGCCGAGCCCCGATAGCTCAGTCGGTAGCGACGCGGGCTGTCAATCCAGGGGTTGTGAGTTCGAACCCCAGCTCGGCCAACATTCTTTCAATCGTTTGACAAAAGTCATTGTGACAAGCGTCATTCGTCTTCCACCAATGGGCTAACAGTCTATGTGGAAAAGCAGCCAGTTACTTGGAACGATTAGTGTGTCGATTACTGTTGTGAGAAAACCAGGAAACACATGAATAGGTGAACTGGCCGCCGTTTTATGACTGAAAAATTGTTGAAAACTGCTTTAACCCTTTCCCTCATATAGACGCTTTCTGACGCCTCTGCAGCAGACGGCTTTTTGAAAACATAGTGACAAAAGAAGAAATTGCACAAAACGTGCAATTTCTCCTTTTGCCACAATGTTTTTCACTTTTTGTCATAGGTTATCCATTCAATTATGGAGATTTTCTACGTTTTGACAAAATATGTTCAAAGTCGTCTGCTGCAGAATTGTCGTATGAGGGAAAGGGTTAAACCCCAATCGATCAATTACTTTGCCTTAACCCTTATCGACATACAGACGTATTTTGAATCATCTACTGCAGGCGACATTTGCCACACTATATTCAGCTCTATTCAACAGTTGAACTTTCATTCATAGAGTAATCCATATTTTTGTCTAGATGTTTTTAGAGTCATGTGCTGCAGATTTATTTATAATAGTTTTCAGTATTTTATTTTCATGTTTTGTTTGTTTTCAAGTTAAACATGTGTATAATCTATTAGGTTAAAACTAACTTGTTATTCTCTCATAGTGACTATTTTGTAGAATGTAATTGACTTCGGAAACCTGAATACATTACTTTAAATACTGCACTCACAAATAGGTGAATACGATACCATAGTGGCTATTCTTATCATCCTGTATCGCTATGTACACAAACCTACATAGTATGTCTAAAATGCGACACATATCAGGATGTAGGCCTATCAGAAGGATGTATTCAGTTGTCCGCGCTCAATTGATGTTTACAATACCTTTTCAGCGACATCTAGATGTAAATATAGATACAATTGGGCCATGCCATACACAAACCGACCAAAGGAGGTTTTACGTTTTATTGTATTGTATTGCTTCTGTTTGTATTTTCAAAGCAATGTACTGTATAGTATTTTATTGGCATTGCTATTGTTTAAATATACGATACATTGCAATATATTAACAATGCTACTGTTTTATATAAACAAGACAATGTATTGTTTAGTATTGTATTGCCATTTTTTAAATATACAATACATTGTATAGTATAGTATTGTATTGGGCTGAACATATACTGTTTGAGTGTTTGTATATACAAAACTATGTATAGTATGGTATTGAATGCTACTGTTTGTATATAGAACATTTGTGTACATAGCTGATTGATTTAAAGCACGTGCGTCCAGTTTCCGAAATACCCTAATATGACAGGGTTGTACATGTTTTATTCATGTTTTTAGATTTTATAACATGTTTTTGCCCATCCAATATCCGGTGACACAAAGGTTTGGTTGGAGAATAAGAGAAAAATAGTGGGGAAACTAACTGTATACCCCCTTCATATCTGAATTTCTGCTTTGTTATACTTTTTAAGTGCCTATTGATGCATAAAGTAGTATAACCAGTTATCATGAAGGTCTCCGTCAAAATGTATTACCCGGGTACCGATGGTATTACCAACAACGGCTTACGATCAAAGATCCAATTAAAATTACATTATTTGTTCACCTTCAAAACTGTGCGTTGCTCTGTGAAAACAGCCTAAACTTTATTATTACACGTGTGGAAAAAAACATTATCCTGTTCCATTTAAGGGTAAAACCTGGGTACTGGTTTACAGAAATTCCTTTAAACCTTCTTTTTCTACTTCACGAACAGAACAGATTCAGATCATACTGCGCGCATGCGCTGTCAAATATGGAACTTCACTGTTCTCAGATCCCTTAAGGTTGGTTTTCGTAGAGCGCCGCTCTTTCGTGTTTAAACAAAACCTTTTCTTAAGTATAAAAGGAGCTTAGAGCTAAAGCTGATAATATTATTCGTTTGGAAACATGGCGACTTTTCTTGAAACACTTTGATAAATGTTTTTTCTCCACAGAAGACGTTATGTTCACCGGATTGTGGAGGTCTCACCATTTAGAAATCATGTAGACTTACATCTCACCTTCATGTTTATAACTTATGGTACCCCACGTCAATTCTGGTAACAACGTTCGCAAAGGAATGTGAAATATATAGAGAGATAAAAATGGAATAATCCCAATACGATGTATGTAATTTTAATTTATACATATTTCGAACGATCGAAACGATTTGACCTATACAATGCTGTGGGAAATCTTTCAATGCATAATTGTTGAACGTAGGCTCTTCCGTGCATCTATATTTTTACATGCTATTAGAGTTTTGAAATAATTTGTTTCGAGCTGACTCACCTGAATTAAAATTGTTAGCAAAAAGCTCAATATTGCCATTGGCGCTGAAAGTGTTATATATGTGTTTTGTAATTCAAGTAATAAAACTATAAAACGAAGTGAGACTTTATATTTCTATAAAGCATCTAGTTCAGCAGGAATCACCATTGAATTATGTTTGCATTGGAAACTTTTAAAAACATTGTGACAAAACAGAAATCTCTCATATATCCTAGCAAAATAAAGTTCTGCTCTTTCTCAAATTCCAAAAGTGAATATTCGTAAGTTTCATATGTCTTGCAATAGCTGTTACCAGAAACTAACACAATCTCATGTTTGTTAACCACCCACTATCAATCCATTATCCCGCATCACCCATTATCATTGGTTCAGTAGTCAACATTCATCGATGTATATATCGTTGTGTATACCATTGCCAGGTCACGCGAACAAATACTTATACAACAAGTTTGCATGATGCTTGAATAGGGAACATCCTGATCTGTCTGCGTTGAATCGCATGCTGATCTTTATATAACGTTTTCAGTAGTATATGGGTCTCTTTAGAGGCAAACAAACGGGCAACACACATGATTTAAAAAAGGCTTCCGCTCATGTGTCAATCCTTATATGCAAATGAGATACTATAATTAGTAACTAGGTCAATAAAACGGCCCCCGTTTGTTTGCCACTAAAGAGACTTATATACTACTCGTATCGAAAAACCCCGAAGGTTGGTTTTTGTGAGACAAGACTCGTATTACCATTTCAACAGACTATGTAGATATAGCGCATAGTTCGGATTGTGTCGTAGGCATGTCTGTATGTACGGTTAATCTCTCCTATTAGGCACGTTTCACAAACAGTTATATGTTTTGAAATCACTGACCTGAAAAGTAATGTCAAATGCAAAATTGTTTTTTTCAGCTCACCTGAGCACAAAGTGGCCTAATGTAATCGCCTAAAGGAGTGATATTTCAAAAAAAAAAATCAAACGAAAAGGAAAACTTTGAATAAATAAGAAAATCTTCTTTTCGGAAACAGAAACGACTAGAGCTTAGATATTTGGTGTGTAGCAATGTCTAGTGGGTCACCTGTTTTATTTAGAGATATATATATGGATACACTGTGAAACTAATCTTGTCTGAAACAGAAAGACCTAGAGATTAGACATTTGGTCTTCAATAGTGTTCCTCTACTTAGATTGTTCAAATTATGCACCTGTGTTCACCCTACTGGCAGGTAACCTGTTTTACGAAAACTTGTTCAAGTTGTGTCAGTTAGTAAAAAACAATACACCACCGTAAAGGGCAGGATAAGTTTTCACTATAATCTTATAGCGCAAATCTTTAAAATCTTCTGAAACAAAATGGGTCACCTTGGCGGAGGGTAAAAAAAAAATGAAAGCTCAAAACTCACAAGTAGGATGCAAGAATATAATATTCCTTTCCAATCATCATCATCTTTATTAGCGAACCAGGGTCATCATGGCCCTCTCGTTTATAAAACCTGTAAATAGCGTGTTATTTCACATTGCAAGCAGGCGTAACTACAGCGTACTCGCGATATCGCTTACCTCGAACCGTTTCCTAGAACGGATGTATTTAAAACATTGTGAAGCTGCAATGCAGGCAATCAAAAATGCTGCTATGTTCTTGATATGTTTTGATCACTAGCTTAGTTTGTGTTATAAACGATTACGTTTTAATTAATTAATAAGCTAGGAAAACATATCTTGATTTTGGAAAATGGATGAATCACTCGAACACGTCGATAACTCGAATTCATTTATTGACGCATTTCGACATATCGAGAGTCCACTGGAGCTTTTCTAACAAAAGGATTGTTCAGCATGCTTTATATGTATCTTTCGTTGGTGTTACATTGTACAGTGTAATATGTCTTAATGAACAATTGCGTTTCTCTCAAGATAAAACCATCTACCTTTGTATATTGATTGGTGTTGAGTATTTACTTCTCATTATGAATATGCAAATTTCACGTTGGTTTGTTTATAATATAATAAGCTCTTTACTTATCCTAATATGTTTTATGAACAGAACACACCAATCTATACTCGTTTATTGCAAACGCTGTATTCTATGTTCTGAAAGGTACGAGCTTTTTATAGTATTTAGCCGGACATATGTTGTTGTCGCGTGACATAAGTGTTACTGTAACGCCTTTTATGTTAAGATAAATGCACATAAGAGCATAATACAGGTATAAATCGGTAATTTCATTTACTTTTGTGTGTTTCTTTTTATAAAATACAACACCTGCTTCAAGACATGTGTATGGTTGGAACTGTGGAAACATTGTTATCATGAATTGTGTGTGTTTAACCCTTTCCCTCATATATACGCTTTCTGACGCCTCTGCAGCAGACGGCTTTTTGAAAACATGTGACAAAAGAAGAAATTGCACAAAACGTGCAATTTCTCCTTTTGCCACAATGTTTTCCACTTTTTGTCATAGGTTATCCATTCAATTATGGAGATTTTCTATTTTTTGACAAAATACGTTCAAAGTCGTCTGCTGCAGAATTGTCGTATGAGGGAAAGGGTTAAACCGATTTAAATCTTTCATTGAAATTAATTTGCCCATTATGTCTCATGTATTCATGGAGTGAATTACTCCTTCAAATTAAATACATTTAAATTAATCTTTACATAAGTTGTTGTCATGCATTGCATGTGTGCATAGGGGAAAACATAACCTAATTATTATCTACTCGTAAAGTTCGCCTTTCTATAACACTCGTATAAACTTACGATCACATTTAGTTTCTGGTATTGGACAGAATATAAGTGAAATAAGAAAAACATATTGCGATAGGTAAAGAGACAATGTTAGTTTTATCTGTATTTTCGTTAATAACAAGCTGATTGGAGATTGAAATATGCATCAAATTTGTTGTTTAATTGCTGTACATGTACTATACATTTAACATTAAAGATAATAATCATGATTATATTAAATCACATATCAAAAACAAAGCGTTGCGTTTCAGTTAATTCTTAACAAGCAAATTCATGAAATTTATATCCCCCGCTTGCAGGAAATATTGTAGGAAAATGTTGAGGTTAGGTTTAAACATATCAGTAGACTTTTTATTGAACATGTATTACAGGGTAAATTAAACGAACTTGGCCTAGGTTGTAACCAAGTTTGAAAAAAACCGGTTCACATGTGTGGCAGTTATTGCACGGAAACAGCAACAAACGACATTTTTTGTTAATTAAGGGGCCATAACTCCACCGAATAAAGTCCGCCGAAAGTGACGATCGAACTTGGCCTAGCCCTTAAGGCATTTAACCTTGTTACCAAGTTTGAAAAAAAAACGGTTCACATTTGTGGCAGTTATTGCACGGAAACAGCAACAAACAACATTTTTTGTTAATTAAGGGGTCATAACTCCACCGAATAAAGTCCGCCGAAAGTGACGATCGAACTTGGCCTAGCCCTTAAGGCATTTAACCTTGTTACCAAGTTTGAAAAAAAATCGGTTCACATTTGTGGAAGTTATTGCACGGAAACAGCAACAAAAGACATTTTTTGTTAAATAAGGGGCCATAACTCCACCGAAAGTGACGATCGAACTTGGCCTAGCCCTTAAGGCATTTAACCTTGTTACCAAGTTTGAAAAAAAACGGTTCACATTTGTGGCAGTTATTGCACGGAAACAGCAACAAACGACATTTTTTGTTAAATAAGGGGCCATAACTCCACCGAATAAGGTCTTCCGAAAGTGACGATCAAACTTGGCCTAGCCCTTAAGGCATTTAACCTTGTTACAAAGTTTGAACCAAAAAAATGTTCACATTTGTGGCAGTTATTGTGCGGAAACGAAGTGTGACAAACAGACAGACGGACAAACCGAAATTAATAACCCCCTTTTTTTTTCTTCGAAAAAGCGGGGGATAATAATGTGTGTATAGATAAGCAATATCCATCGAACTATGAATTCAATCCGGCCTTTCCCCTTATACCTTACCCTCATATAGACGCTTTCTGACGCCTCTGCAGCAGACGGATTTTTGAAAACATAGTGACAAAAGAAGAAAATTGCTCAAAACGAGTAATTTTTCCTTTTGCCACAATGTGTTCCCCTTTTAGACATTTTGTTGGCAAAATACGTTCGAAGTCGTCTGCTGCAGAATTTTATTATGAGGGAAAGGGTTATAGAGTTGACGACTCTGCCGTATACGACTGTTTACTAGCAATATCAAATGCTACTACGACCTCTTCAACAACATTCTTGCAAGTTTCAATATAGCTTTGATTCTACTCGGAATTGTCGACCATTAAAAGCACACCAGATTAACCCTTTACCACATCTGGACTGTTTGTTACGCCTCTGCATCAGAACATCGTGTTAAAATAATAAATTGCTCATAATGAGCAATTACTCCTTTTAGTCAGAATCTTTTCAACTCTTAACCAATAATCATCCATTCATTTATAATGTTTCCATCATTTTGACTAGATGGCTTCAGACTTGTTGTACGTGGGAAAGGTTAACAATATCAGTTTGTGGAATGCGAATCCACTGAACAGGCTTCAATCTAAGTCCATCGAAAGATGCCTCTATGTATCCTATTGTAATCGTTGCTCTTATATATATACTAATGCAATTTGAACAGCGTTTAGCCTTTGACTGCGGACGAGAATTTCGCCGTGATATAACTGAAATAATGTTGAAAACGGCGTAAAAACTCCAACCCTTTGACTGCTGAGAGGATAGAGACAAATTAGCCGATAAGGCTCTTTTCTGTAGGCTACCCAACTTAATGTCAAACTGTAGTGGTTAGGAGACCACAACTGGTCCGACGGCATTAAAATGTACACTTTGCACCGTATAGACGGTTTCTGACGCCCTTGCAGCAGACGACTTTTGAAAACATTGTGGCAAATTCTCCATTTGTTTCAATATTTTTGACCAAATTTTTTTCAAAATCGTATGCTGCAGATTTGTTATATTTGGGAAGGTTTAAATGTTTAATGATTTAATCTGATTACTCCCGGTTTTTTTTTAACTTTTAATGAGGTCATGTTACAATTTTATTTCTGTGAAACAGCTACAATTGGTCAACATCATTAAAGCGTCATTACATTCCATTCAATTGTTAACCCTTTCCGACGTACTGTGCAGTAGACGACTTTTAAAACATTGTGACAAATGGAGAAATTGCTCCATTTGCCAAAATGTTTTCCAATCTATTTAATAATTATACTTTCATTAATAGAGATTTTCCTTATTTGTGTGGGTATATTTTCAAAGGCGTCCACTGCAAATGTGTTGTATATGGGAAAGGATTAACCGATTCAAATTGAAGAGCGGTCTCATTAGTCCTACAATTTGTAAAGAAGATGTTCACTCTTGAGGCTCTACAAAGTTCATGTTATACTGACGGACCGATGCACTTATCCTACAAGAGGGCATTGATTGCCCTATATCGGTCACCGGATTTAAAAGATCTTCAATAGTTTTCAAAAGATAACTAGAGATTGATTTTTTGAAATAGCGCTTGTCTCCCCATTTGTGTGGTCGTAGGGGAGGAAAAGAAATGATGGAGATGAATTTTGTAGTTTTGGACTGGAGATGAAGCAACAGTGACAATCCTCAGTTATTGAGCCGAAACCATTTTTCAGCTGAAGGTTACCATGACCTTGGTCTTTGACCTAGTGACCTCAAAATGAATAGGGGTCATTTGCTGCTGGTGACCAACCTGCACACCAAGTATGAAGTTCCTGGGCCCAAGCAATCTTCAGTTATTGAGCGGAAACCATTTTTCAGCCCAAATTCACCTTGACCTTTGACATCAAAATCAATAGGGGTCATATACAGGTTAGGACCAAGCTGCACACTAAGTATTAAGTTCCTGGGCATAAGCGTTCTTGTGTTAATGAGTAAAACACATTTTTCAGCTGAAGGTTACCGTGACCTACGACATTTGACCTTGTGACCTCAAAATCAAACAAATTCAATAAAGGTCATTTACTAGTTAGGACCAACCTGCACACCAGGTATGAAGTTCCTCGACATAAGCATTCTTTAGTTATTGAGAGGAAACCATTTTTCAGCTGAAGGTTACCATGACCTTGACCTTTAAGCTATCGACCTCAAAATCAATAGGGGTCATCTACTGGTGGTGACCAACCTGCACACCAAGTATTAACTTCCATGGCCAAAGCATTTTAGTTATTAAGCAAAAACAATTTTTCAGCTCATTGTTACTGTGACCTTGACCTTTGACCTTGTGACCTCAAAATCAAACAAAAAATCAATAAGGGTCATCTACTGGTTAGGACCAACCTGCACACCAGGTATGAAGTTCCTCGACATAAGCATTCTTTAGTTATTGAGCAGGAAACCATTTTTCAGCTGAAGGTAACCATGACCTTGACCTTAAACATAGTGACCTCAAAATCAATAGGGGTCTGCTGGTGATGACCAACCTGCAAACCAAGTATTAACTTCCATGGCCAAAGCATTCTACAGTTATTAAGCAAAAACAATTTGTCAGCTCATTGTCACTATGACCTTTCAGCTCAAGGTCACTGTGAACTTGACTTTGACCTCAAAATCAATAGGGTCTTCTACTAGGCCAACCTGCATACCAAGTATGGAGTTCCTCGGCCCAATCGTTCTTCAGTAATTAAGCGGAAACCATTTTTTACCTCACAAGGTCACCATGACCTTGACCTTTGACCTTCTGACATCAAAATCAATAGGAGTCATCGACTGGTCATGACCAACCTGCATACCAAGTATGAAGATCCTATGCCCAAGCGTTCTTCAGTTATTGAGCAGAAACAAGTGTGACGGATGTGACCTTGACCACTATGACCTTGACCTTTGACCTTAAAATTAATAGGGGTCATTTGCTGGTGGTGACCAACCTGCACATCAAGTATGAAGTTCCCGGGCCCAAGCAAAAACTATTTATCAGCTCATTGTCACTGTGACCTTGACTTTAGACGTACTGACCTCAAAATCAATAGGGGTCTTCTACTGGGAATGGCCAACCTGCATACCAAGTATGGAGTTCCTCAGCCTTTGACCTTCTGTTATCAAAATCAATAGGGGTCAGCTACTGGTCATGACCAACCTGCATACCAAGTATAAGTTCCTACACCCAAGCGTTCTTCAGTTATTGAGCGGAAACAAGTGTGACAGACGGAAGGACGGAACGGGCAAAAACAATATAGACATAATAATATATATACATAAAATATATATGGAAAACGGGGCCCGCCACTGGTTGCCATGTTTTTCAACTTTTCAACGGATCGATGTCACTTAAACAATCTTGGTAGAGTGTCACACAACATAGATTTGTGCCCAGATATTTTAAATATTGCATCTTCTTTTGCTGAAAGAGTTTCTTCTTAAGGTTTTGCGCATAATTCAATTACTTAAGCAATTCTGAAAGGGCATTTCCAAAGGAACATTCCTGTGAATTTTGGTCAAAATTGGACAAGTGACCATAGAGATATCATTATTAGGATTGTTAAAGCTTTTCCATTACATTACCATGGCAACCAGAGTTTTGAATGGAAAGCAATTATTTTAGAAATTCTGAAAATATTTCACCTTAGGAGAAATTCCTTTGAAGTTTGGTCAAAATTGACCCTGTGTTATATGAGGAGATAGCATTTTAATTGATTGGGTTTACCAGCATTTAAATTGATTGGGTTTAACGCCGTTTTCAAAAATAATTCAGTCATATCATGGCGGCCAGTACACCTATTCATGTGTTTCCTGGCTTTCTCACACCAGTAATCCACACAACAATCCTTCTAAGCAACTGGCTGCTTTTCCACATAGCCCATTGGTGGAAGATGAATGACGCTTGTCACAATGTCTTTTTTCAAACGACAAAAAGAGTGTTAGCCAAGCTGGGGTTCGAACTCACAACCCCTGGATTAACAGTCCGCGTTGCTACCGACTGAGCTACTGGGGCTTAAAGAACTTGTTGACAGACGGACGATGCCAATTTACATACATCGTTCCTAAAATATTACCATGAGCACTTAAGCTAAGGTGGGTTATGCAAAAGCACAATTTCTTTATATTCGGAGTATTTTTTGACAAAGGAAAAAACAACTATTTATCTTACTGGCAGTTATTTATGAATATTGCATAACTTCAAAAACTCAAAACAGCATTTCTATAAAGTACAACCAGGAACTACCCTATCTAAGATCGGATGATTCTTTGAAAACATATTGGGAAAAGGAGAAATTAATTGCTCATAATGAATAATTCCTCCTTTTGTCGCAATGTTTTTTTTATTAAATAGGTATTTTTAAAATCGTCTGGTGTAGATTTGTAGTATGTGCGAAATGTTTATCAGTAACAGTATAAGTTGACGTATCACTCCACACAGAAATACACCCTGATCATCTGAGCACATATAACATGTGTGTTATATAATATGTTATATCAAAGTGACACTACCCGTTCATTTCTGTCATCCAATTTTATTTCTATCCATCTCCCTTTGATGCAATCAATATCAGTTATTGGTTATATAACTTTTAGGCAGCCCACACATATATTAATTCTAATTATTCGATTTAATCTTTTCCTACATATAGATGTTTTCTGACGCTTCTGTAGCAGATGACTTTTGACAGCATTGTGACTAATGGAGAAATTGCTTGAAAGAAGCAATTTATACTTTAGCCACAACATTTTCAACCTTTTTGAACAATTATACTTTCAGTTATAGAGCCGTTTCATAATTTTAACTTAATGTTCTCAAAGTCATCTGTTGCAGATTTGTTGTATGTGGGAATGTAAGATCATTATGCAAATCTATGTATCTGTAAAGTACATATATTTAGTATGGGATTTGTTTTGATCAACATACATGTACTTACTATAAAATAATTTGTAAGAAGAAGATATGTTACTATTTTCACTGTAGGCTTTAAGGGTAAAATAGCCACTTCCCCTGGTGGCCAATGATTATTGGTTGAAGGAATCTGGTAATGAGTAAACCCAGGAACAATTCAACAAAATGATTTCAAAATCAGGGCAAAATGTGGGTCACCCAAGGAAAATGTCTGCAAATTGTTTCAGAGGAGAAGATTATTAAAGTTTCTTTTCTTTTGTTAGCCTGGCGATAATAAGTATGCGTTGAAAAAAAGGTTTTGAATGGATTTAGGAGAGGACATTGATAGGACGCTACATGTACCTATGAGGTGGCATCACAATTGGTGCAGTGGTCACAGAGAATTCGTTTGAAACAAAAAGTTAAAGCACAGATGGAAGGTCCCATGTCAGGCAATTCATCATGACATCTAATTTAACTGGTTTTCAGCCAGTGGAGCCAATAAGTTTTAAAATGGGTAGTAATCTTCTTTTTACGACACTATGAAATGTTTAAAACTTAAGTGACAGTTACTGGTGATATGCCGGTACACAATTAAACCTTTCCCTCTTACAGACCACATTTGTAAGCAGAAACCTTTTGAAAACATCTTAGAAAAAGAGGAAATTGCTAAATATTAGCAATTACTCCTTTCAAATAAAGTTTTAAATCCTACATAAACATAAAACATATACTTCCAATATTAAATTTTTTTAAATCTTTTCAGACAACTTTTAAAATGTACACAAGAGGTACACCATTAACCCTTTCCCTCCTATGACAATTCTGCAGCAGACGACTTTGAACATATTTTGTAAAAAAGTAGAACATCTCTATAATTGAACGGATAACCTATGACTAAAAGTGGAAAACATTGTGGCAAAAGGAGAAATTGCATGTTTTGTGCAATTTCTTCTTTTATCACTATGTTTTCAAATAGTCGTCTGCTGCAGAGGCGACAGAAAGTGTCTATATGAGGGAAAAGGTTAACACTTTCCCAAAACTGCAGGAGATGAATTTGAAAACATCTAGGCAAAAACATGAAAATGCTCTCTAAATGAAAGAATAATTACTGAAAAAAGTTGAAAACATTGTGGCAAAAGGAGATATCGCTAATTTTGAACAATTTCCTCTTTTGTTACAATGTTTTCAAAGGTAATCTAGTGCAGGAACGTCAGAAATCACCTGTATGTGGGAAAGGGTTAAATCAAGAAAAAGATGGGATAAGTAATCAATCATCATAAGTAATGTGTTGTAAACTTCATTTTTTCTTTGGCTTCGGTGCTTTATCCAAACCCTTTAAATATCGTCTAGGAATTTTATATTTTTCTGAAAAAAGAATAAAATACAAAGTTAAATAGTATTTTTAAGTCGTGGTCAAGGTTAAAGTTTTTTTCGACAGACAGACAGGCCAAAAACTAGATGCCCACCGAATCGGTGATTCCGGGGGCATAAAAAGGGAATACCAAAGGAACATTCCTGTGCAGTTTGGTTGAAATTGGTCCAGTTTTATAGGAGCAGATGTCAATTGAAGCTAAAAGTTAATGACAGACGAACAGACAGTGATCAGAATAGATCACCTTGAGCCTTTAGCTCAGGTAACCTAAAAGTTACTCATTAGAAAATTGATAACCGCAACTTAAATTTCCTAAAACATGACAAAGACTGACTATTACCCATGTTAAGTATAAATCTAGCTGCCCAATTTTGTAATTTGGATATTTTAAGAATGTCATATTTGCTCTATGTCATGTTACATGGCCTTATACCAAAATGGGTGTAAAATATGCATTACAACCCTTTCTCACATACAACAAATCTGCAGTAGATGACTTTGAAAAAAAGAATAAAGGCAGAAATATTAAATGTCTTTACAAATGAAGTAGAAAGCAAAGTTTCAATTGGCAACAATGTTTCAAAAATTTGACTTCTTCTGCAGATGCATCAAAATATTTCTTGAAGTCGGAAGGAACTTGTTTATTCTCAAATGTTAAAAATATTTTTTCTTTAAAAGGAAATATTTAGAAACTAGCTGCAAGTTTTTTAAATATGTGTCTTAAATGTTAACAAAGTTAACATATGTAAATTTCTAGTAACTGTTGTGATTTAACGCTATTTTTCAAAATTTAGAGAAAACAGTTTAATTTTTTTAAATATAGAAATATGGTTTTAATTGGGTTCAAAGCGATTTTTTATTAAGCCATGTTAATTAAGATTTACAAATTCATCATAGTTACTAAAACCTATGAACATTTTGTTGCATTTCATATAATATGTTTCCTCTAAAATGCAATATAGTATCATATGCATACAGATAGGTAACAGAATTTAGGTCAAATCATTGCCACAAAGTAAAAAATATACATGACCTAGAAAGGATCTTACATGTACATACAGACATACATGTAGATCTAAAATGTGTCCTAATATTAAATTGCTTTCAGATGAATACTTTAAACCTCTTAACCCTTTCCCACATATGACAATTCTGCAGCAGACGACTTTGAAAATATCTAGGCAATAATTGCTAATATATCTTAACAAGAGAGCCATGATGGCCCTGGATCGCTAACCTGATTTTTCTTTTTTATCAATTTAGCTATATAAGCCCTGCCCCCTGGCGGCCATAGTTTTTGACCAATTAACTCGGTTTGAAGGAATCTCATAGAGGGTCACCCTAGGATCATTTCTACAAAATTATTTGAATATCGGCCTGACACTTTTGGAGGAGAAGGTTTTTTAGGTTTTCACTTTAGCCATATAATGCAAAATAGCACCGTCCCCCTGGCGACCATGTTTTTCAACCAATCAACATGGCTTGAAGGAATCTGATGGAATTATTTGAGGAGAAGACTTTTTAAGTTTTCACTATAGCCAAATAAGGCAAAATAACCCTGCCCACTGGCGGCCCCCCCCCCCCACCCCCCCTGGCGGCCATGTTTTTCGACCAATCAATATGGCTTGAAGGAATCTGATAGGGGGTCTGCCAACCAGTTTGGGAGAAGAAGAATTTTGAAGTTTTTTTTCATTTCGTTGGCATGGAAACCAGAATTCTGCATGGATCCCAAATTCTGGTAAGGTCATTGAGAGGATGCTTTCTGTGAAGTTTCATCTCAATTGACCCATTGGTTACTGAGGAGAAGATGTTGACGGACGACGCACGGCGGACAAAAGGCGATCACAATAACTCACCATGAGCAAAGCTCAGGTGAACTAAAAATGAAAAGATATTTTTTTTATAGAGTTGAAATCGTTGTGACATAAGGCAAAATTGCTCATTTTAAGCAATTTCCCCTTTTGTCGCCTTGTTTTTTAAAAATCGCCTGCTGCAGAGGTATTAGAAAGGGTCTATATGCGGGTAAGAATTAGGTCTGCTTACCTAATAATAAATCCGCCACAAAGCCAACTTGATTTCCTTGCACTACAACCTGCGGTCCTTTGTTTTTCTGAGCTGAGGGGCACACAGATGCACTGCAGGCTACTTTAACCTGTATGGTATGTCCAAAATCTTTCGGATCAATTCCAAATAAGTCTAAATTTTCTATCACAGTGACCTGGAAAATAAACGATAACATTAGTCCCTTTTACACATTTCGACACATCTGCAGCAGACACATTTTATGCGTGCATACCATTTTATTTCAGTTTTGAAGACAAAAACAATTCTTACTTAAATAGTTTTTTCATAAGTCTTATTTCCTGATGAAAAACTATGTCTTAAATTCAAGTATTTAAAGTATCATATTCTAAATATTACTTTGAATATTGTCACTGAGTTTGTGTGTTTGTGTGAGTGGGAGGGTGAGAGAGACACAGTTTGATTTCAACCAATCAACATTTCTTGAAGGAATCTAATAAAGGGTCACCCTAGGAACATTTCTACAAAATTAGTTGAAAATCGGCCTGACACTTTCGGAGAAGAAGATTTGTTTAAGTTTTCACTATTTTTTTATGGATGGATCAACAAAATTGAAAGAATTTAAGAGAGGACATCAAGAGGATGCTTCCTATGAAGTTTCAATCAAATTGGCCAAGTGGTTAGGGAGAAGAAGTCGTTTAAAGGAAAAAGTTAACGCACACACGCACGACAGACAATTCACCATGACATAAGATCGACTGGCTTTCAGCCAGTGGAGCTAAAAACCAGTCAGTTCGGGGCTCAAATCCAGAACCTCTTGCAAGTAGAACTCTACCTAATTAAGAAATCTGGCAGCTAAGGGCGTTATCTCTCCAATTGTGTACAAGTTTGATGTTACCAAGCAGTGGTGTCAAGGTCTCACAGGAAGAGAACCCCATGCAGCCATTTAGGAGCTTGAACCAAGGACCTTTTCCTTTCAGGGCAAGTTCTCTACCTACTGAGCTAACCTGGCTGCTTACATGTTATCTCTTCAATTGTGTACAAGATTGATTCTAAACAATATGATAAATGTTGTCAAACTTTTTAATGAAATAAATCTAGCTCTTATTGCATCATTGCTATCTGTAACTGAACAACAAAGCAGATAACATTTGAACTAAGGTGTGAAGATTTGATGCTTTCTTCGACAACTGGGATGTTTGTTTATATGATATGGATCAGTACAAACCTTTTTATTGGATGCCCTTTGAAGAACATCAATTTTGATTGGCTCTAAATTTCCTTTCTGTATCACAGCAGGCTGTCCTTGAAGTTTTATTTCAAATACATGAGACATTTTCTTGAGCAACCTGAAGTTTTAAAGTATAGACAATCCGGGAACTTTGTACATAGACTACACTTTATACGACATCACTCCAAATATAAGGTCTCCATAAAAAAGAACATCATGAAATTATTTGAAAGACTGAGAAATTGTTATTATTTTGGGATCACCCCTTATAAATGTTTCTTGTTTAATTAATTAAACCTTTCCCAACTATCGACGCACTTTGATGCATCTGCAGCAGAAGACTTTTGTGAAAACATAGTGACAAAAGGAGAAATTGCTCAAAACAAGCAATTTCTTCTTTTGCCACAATGTTTTCAAATTTGTTCAGTAATTATATTAAACTACAATTATAGAGATTTTCCATATTTTTAGTAGACTTTTTAAAAATCGTCTGCTGTAGTTATGCTGTATGTGGGAAAAGGACCGAGTCGGATTCGTCACATTTTCTTAAACAATAACAGTAAGGTCATTATTATTATAGCTGAAGGTAAGGTTTTACTGTATACACATACCATTGACCCCTTCCCACATACAACACATATGCAGCAGACAAATTAGAAAAGAACTCAGAGGTGGCGCAGATATAGGTTATTTTCTGAATGAAAATACAATTTAAGAATAATGTTGTTAACATTGTGGGAAAAGAAGAAATCGCTCATCATTAAGAATTTCGCTTTTCCCCACAATGTTTTTGAGAGTCTTCAGGTGCAAATACATTAAACTGTGAATATACATGTATATGGGAAAGGGCAACACCAATTTGTTGGTATACATATACAGAGCTCTAGATAAGGGGCATTTTCCATGTTCTGCATACAAACCCTATGTTGTGGGTACTCAAAAGAATCGTCTGAATAAGACGATTCTTTTGAGTACCTACCAGGGCTCCGGAAATTTTGAAATCCCAATCGGTCCGGGTGAAAAAAAAAAAATACCCCCCCCCCTTTTACCCTTCTTGAAAAATATCAAATTTGAACACTTTAAAAAAAAAATGAATTTCATGCTTATTTCAGGTTACCTTGCATAGATGGATGTATAACAGTGTCATCACTCGATAATGTCAATGTAGAAGTACTTATCAAATCGTAATTTACCAAAATTTGCAGACGAACATAACAACGCACATGTTTACATTGCTCGTTCGTACTTAAAAATGTTCGACCCGTAATCCAATATCGTACTTACTAGGAAATTATTGGTGGTGCACAGAAGATACATTTTTATCTTATTTACTGCTTTGTTTGTAGGGTTATCATTGCTTTGTCTATATACAAATAAACCTTTTACTAAAAAGAATGTCTTTGTTGTTTTTGAAATACCATGTAAAATATATCGACCATAATTCTGTTTTTAGGTAAGTATGCTTATTCACTTGTCTTCAAAGGTAAAGTTTGCGTTATGTTGCAGCTAGCCACTACTTTTCTCAATTATGCAGCTCATTAAATGATAATGGTTAAAGTTTTGGATCATCTAAAATGTCCTGCCAAAGTCGCAAGTGCTCTAGTCGTTTGCTCGATCTATTAAAGAATGAGTGGATCGAATGTAACATGCCTTCAAAGTAGCTCACCTCTTTAATCGACTTAGCAGCATCAAGGCTTGATAGGGCCAGTTTATGGGCTACGCAATGCATAGATAGCATATATTCGTTCTCATTGTTCAGCCTTTGAGCAACTCCGTTTTGCTTTCCAACCATAACAGCAGCACCGTCAGAACTAAACCCATATACTTTTCTAATATCTATGTCGCAGGCTCTGAGTTAGCCAACAAGGGAAGAAAATACGACATTGGCATCTGCAGCCGTAAGTTTGATCAAAGTCAAGTAACTTGTTTGCAGTATGCCCTTATCCAAGTAATTAATAAACACTATTAAGTGTTTCTCCATACCAAGATCAGTGCTTTCATCTATCATCAGGCCCAGCGCTGGGCTCTGTCTGAGTTTTTCTATTAGACTATCGTCAAGAGACTGGAAAATAAGAGTTATAAACTCCGTACAAGCACTGTCTTCTTGGTACAGATTTTTTGTCAGACACGTGTCGTTACATAATTGTAGCTCACAGAGCTCTGCGTACATAGATATCGGTATATGGCTTTTAGCGACAGTGTAAGCAGTTCTTATTAGTCGGCATACAGCAGCCTCTATTTTGTCAGATTCCTTATTTATACATTCCGAGACTGAAGGAATCTGCCTCGACTGAATGTCTGAGTCCAGCTTTAAAGAATTCAAATGCCCACTACTGCCCTCGTGTTCACGTAAAGACGAGACACGAAAATTTGTCGAACCAGACTGAGAGAACTTCGATTTGCTTTTGTGTAAAATACAAAGTGAACAGAACATTGTTCGATTTTCTGACTTGAGCCACTTGAACTCCTCTAGCCATGACATTTGGAAGAATTTAGCTACAGAACTCTCATTACTTTTTGTCTTTTTACAAGCTTGTTCGGAGGACGCCCCACAACTGAGCTTTCTTTTTCTCTCTTTAGCATTTTGCTCATGTACCGATCCACTTTTCATGATTGAAAACGCATCACGTTTTTTACCCATTTGATCAACCGGTTTTCCAGGCCGGATCGTATGAATTGGGTTGCCAGCCCAACATACTAGCTCAGTCGGTTTGCCAATCCGACTGTTTGAGTCATTATGAACCGGTTCTCTTTGTCAACATGATCCGGGTTGCCAATCCGGTCATTTTACTTTTTGAACATCGCAAGTAAATTGCGTTGAGCCATTTCAATAAAGCATCGAAAGACAAATGAACTTAAAACTTCTGCATTATATCAGGGTGACTATAAAATCACCCTGATTATATATACACGATAAAACTTTGAGTCATAACACATCGAATTCTAAATATCGACATCAATAACATTTCCAATTATAAGCACCTTTAATGTTCCATAATGGTTTTAAACAGCGTAGACCGTTTGTAACAGTTTGAAAATTACAAACGGTCCGAAACGAAAATAAAAATAATTTATCAATTAGCCGTTCAGACCGGACTTGGACCGATTAAAATATGTTAAACTGATCAACTAGTAATTAGCAAACACTTTTAAAGAAGCCTTTAACACATGCATTATCTGTCAAACCGAAGGGAGTAAATATATAACCGATTGTCACACCTCCTGGACCGATTATCGGCGGCTTATCTTGATTACGTCACGGTAAGTGACTCTCTCGACGGTTATCCTACGCTTTAGAAACAAAGAGCGTGTGTACTTACTAGGATTTTCGTTTACACAGTGACATATATAGCGTAGGTATTAACGAAATTTTATAAAATCTCGGACCGATTTTTTTACAAGTTTTAAGATTGCAATCGGTCTAGGGATTCGAATTCCGGTCCAGACCGGCACTTTTGTCGGTCTTTCGAACCCCTGGTACCTACAGCATAGGATTTTGTTGAGTAATAAGAGGAACATTGTTTGGAAAAGATCTGTTTACTCCCTCTTATCTAGTCCTCTGCATATACTTATTCCAAGTGACAGACAATGTTATTCCTACCTTGAAAACAACTCATCCCATTTCAGTGTAGATCTATCTCCTTCCTCCCTTTTCAATGCAATCCCTGCTAATATCGGATCGAGTACAACTTCACTGTAAAATAGTTCATATTGGTATATAGTATATAAATATCAAAATTACATGACATTTGGATTTAACCCTATCCCACATACAACCAACTTGCAGCAGACGACTTAGAAAATATATTGGCAAAAACATGAAAAATCTCCATAAATAAGTGTTTAATTATTAAAAAAAGTTGAAAACATTGTGGCTAAAGGAGAAATTGCAGTGTTTTCAAAAGTCGTTTGCTGCAGAGGCATCAGAAAGAGTCTATTTGTGGGTAAGTGTTTTCAAAAGTCGTTTGCTGCAGAGGCATCAGAAAGAGTCTATTTGTGGGTAAGGGTTAAGAAATACACAAGGGCTTCTGTTGAAGAAAACTGTTTTGAATGTTTATTGTTTTAGGTTTGATTGATTGACACGAGCTTATGCATTTTCAACAGTATTTCAGTTATATCACGGCGACCAGTTAACCTTATAATTTCACTCTTCCCAAATAACTGGATACCTTCTCACATACAATAGTTTTTAGGACATTTAAAATTGTAACATACATGTACCAACATGCAACAGATTTCATCAAACTTCAATGTAAAACAATATTACTTTTTAAACATTTGAAACTCATATAGAAATGAAAATGTTTTAAATACCGTCATAATGCATTCGAAAAACAGGTAGATAATTATCCCTTTCCCTCGTATAGACGCTTTCTGACGCCGCTGCAGCAGACGACTTTGTAATGATTGTGGCAAAATGATAAATTACTCATAATGAGTAATGAGTAATTTCTCCATTTGCCACAATGATTTCAACTCTATTTAATAATCATACTATCATTTATAGAGATTCTCTATATTTTGGACTTGATAATTTTAAAGTCGTCTGCTGCAGATTTGTTGTATGTGGGAAAGGGTTAAAGTAGCTTTGGAACTGTTCCTATAATATAGTCTCTCTATGTAATCCAACAATCAAACATTAACTCAAACATGAACAAAATTATTGTGTTTACCTATTTTTTCGAGTGCACCGAAATAAAACAGAGATTTTCATTACGGAGGAATTTGAACTTATCAGACCAGATAAAGGTCAAAATAATCCTGCTGAAGGAGGTGACACAACACACAAGATGTGTGTCCATAGAAAACAGATGCCCAAATTTATGTATCATTTTTCACTGTTCATAGAATTATTTTGTGACAAATTATTTTCAAATTTAGCCAGTTCTTTTCGACAAAAGCATTTTTGAGGTTCTGACATATTCCCCGTTCTTGATGCTGTAGCTAGAATTCAATTCTTTGAACACGTTTTAAAGTGGACAACATAGAATATTCATGAGAACTTATTTTAAAATTTGTCCATTGGTATAGGAGGAGAAATTGTTTTTAGGAAAATGTAAACAGACAGAGAGACAACAACAACGTTGTCAGACGGTGAATGATCCCAATAGCTCACCTCACACTTTGTGCTATGACAAGCAAAACACATCATGACCATACTAAATCAAGCATCATTTACTATTAGAGGTCCAGATAAGGAGGGTTTTTTTTAGCTCGTTTTCCCACAATTTCTCTCTTATTATTAAAGCTAACCCTATGTTGTTGGTAATCAAAAGAATCGTCTCACTGAGACGATTCTTTTGAGTACCTACAACATAGGGTTAGAGGATCAATTAAGGATTTTAGAACATGCAAAACGCTCCTTATCTAAATCTCTGTACTATTTGCAAAAGCCATCTAGTATACTTAACCCAGCATTGCTAAATTTATGCTACCTTTTATTTCTTTCATCCTGCAGATTATTGCATCTGATATATTCAGTCATAATTTGCCGTAATTCTTGCGCGGTTACAACCATTTTCTTGCTGAAAATTAACAGATACAGAAGTGACAATTTATAAATAAATATTACTTTTAGCTGAAGCTATGAAAATGCATTTATGTTTATAAATAGTTATATCTATATATCTGACAGGTGCATTCATATAAATGATAAGTGCCTATGTGTAACAAGCAAATTCAGAGAATCATGGTCCCCGCCAGGGTCAAGGTCACAAAAATTGGTATTGATGGAAAGGGGTTGTCACAAGGAATACACATGTGAAATATGAAAGCAGTACCTATTACGGTTCAGAAGAAAGGGCCATAACTCCGTGAAAAATCATCCAACCGGAACGCAAACACGATATGCGCATCTACACTTGGTGGTGATCCTTCCTATGAAGTTTCATAAAATTCCAAAAAGCGGTTGCAGAGAAATAGCCCGGAAATGAATTTAGTCATACATAGCCTGATGGTGGAGTAAAGGGCCATAACTCCGTGAAAAATAATCCAACCGGAACGCAAACACGATATGCGCATCTACACTTGGTGGTGATCCTTCCTATAAAGTTTCATCAAATTCCAAAAAGCGGTTGCAGAGAGATAGCCCGGAAATGAATTAAGTCATACATAGCCGGATGGTGGGGTAAAACTCCGTGAAAAATCATCCAACCGGAACGCAAACACGATATGCGCATCTACACTTGGTGGTGATCCTTCCTATAAAGTTTCATCAAATTCCAAAAAGCGGTTGCAGAGAAATAGCCCGGAAAAATGAATTTAGTCATACATAGCCGGATGGTGGGGTAAAGGGCCATAACTCTGTGAAAAATCATCCAACCGGAACGCAAACACGATATGCGCATCTACACTTGGTGGTGATCCTTCCTATGAAGTTTCATAAAATTCCAAAAAGCGGTTGCAGAGAAATAGCCCGGAAATGAATTTAGTCATACATAGCCTGATGGTGGAGTAAAGGGCCATAACTCCGTGAAAAATAATCCAACCGGAACGCAAACACGATATGCGCATCTACACTTGGTGGTGATCCTTCCTATGAAGTTTCATAAAATTCCAAAAAGCGGTTGCAGAGAAATAGCCCGGAAATGAATTTAGTCATACATAGCCTGATGGTGGGGTAAAGGGCCATAACTCCGTGCAAAATAATCCAACCGGAACGCAAACACGATATGCGCATCTACACTTGGTGGTGATCCTTCCTATGAAGTTTCATCAAATTCCAAAAAGCGGTTGCAGAGAAATAGTCCGGAAATGAATTTAGTCATACATAGGGGTAAAGGGCCATAACTCCGTGAAAAATAATCCAACCGGAACGCAAACACGATATGCGCATCTACACTTGGTGGTGATCCTTCCTATGAAATTTCATCAAATTCGAAAAAGCGGTTGCAGAGAAATAGCCCGGAAACGAAAGTGTGACAGCGTGACGGACTGACGGACTGACGGACTGACGGACTGACGAATGAGAAATAATAGTCCCCGCGCTTTCGCGAAAGCGGGGGACAATTACTTGTAATTGAGTATTGCTTTGTCTCAACGTAAAACTTTGAGCTGCCTTTACTTTATTGCTTAGTATACACCTCTAATTGATAAGTGCCTACATTAAACTTTTATGTACATATGTTTTTATACTAAGTGTTTGTCTATACATACTTGGGAAATTCATAATTTAATTTCAGTACAAATCAATGACCAATTTCTTCTTTAGCAACAATGTTTCCAAAATTCATCTGTTGCAGAGGCGTCAGAAAGTGTCTACATGTTGGAAAGGGCCAAATGAACACAACTCATTCGCATAAAGTCCACATAATGGAAAAAGATTATACAAAAATTACATGAAGTCCACATAATGGAAAGATATTACAACAAGCAAATTCATGAAATTTATATCCCCCGCTTGCAGGAAATATTGTAGGAATAAAATCCGCCGAAAGTGACGATCGAACTTGGCCTAGCTGTTAAGGCATTTAACCTTGATAGAAAGTTTGAAAAAAAAAGGTTCACATTTGTGGCAGTTATTGCACGGAAACAGCAACAAACGACATTTTTTGTTAAGCAAGGGGCCATAACTCCGCCGAAAGCGATGATCGAACTTGGCCTAGCCCTTAAGGCATTTAACTTTGTTACCAAGTTTGAACAAAAAAGGTTCACACTTGTGGGAGTAATTGTACGGAAACAGCAACAAAGGACATTTTTTGTTAATTAAGGGGCTATAACTCCACCGAATAAAGTCCGCCGAAAGTGAGGATCGAACTTGGCCTAGGTTGTTACCAAGTTTGAAAAAAAACGGTTCACATTTATGGTAGTTATTGCACGGAAACAGCAACAAACGACATTTTTTGTTAAATAAGGGGCCATAACTCCACCGAATATAGTCTGCCGAAAGTGACGATCGAACTTGGCCTAGTCCTTAAGGCATTTAACCTTGTTACCAAGTTTGAAAAAAAAAAAGTTCACATTTGTGGCAGTTATTGCACGGAAACAGCAACAAATGACATTTTTTGTTAAATGAGGGGACATAACTACACCAAAAAAAGTCCGCCGAAAGTGATGATCGAACTTGGCCTAGCCCTAAAGGCATTTAACCTTGTTACCAAGTTTGAAAAAAAAAGGTTTACATTTGTGGCAGTTATTGCACGGAAACAGCAACAAACGACATTTTTTGTTAAATAAGGGGCCATAACTCCACCGAATAAAGTCCGCCGAAAGTGATGATCGAACTTGGCCTAGCCCTTAAGGCATTTAACCTTGTTACCAAGTTTGAAAAAAAAAGGTTCACATTTGTGGCAGTTATTGCACGGAAACGGCAAGAAACAACATATTTTGTTAAATAAGGGGCCATAACTCCACCAAATAAAGTCCGCCGAAAGTGATATTCGAACTTGGCCTAGCCCTTAAGGCATTTAACGTTGTTACCAAGTTTGAAAAAAAAAGGTTCACATTTGTGGCAGTTATTGCACGGAAACGGCAAGAAACAACATATTTTGTTAAATAAGGGGCCATAACTCCACCAAATAAAGTCCGCCGAAAGTGATATTCGAACTTGGCCTAGCCGTTAAGGCATTTAACCTTGTTACCAAGTTTGAAAAGAAACGGTTCACATTTGCGGCAGTTATTGCACGGAAACGAAGTGTGACGGACGGACAGACGGACAGACGGACAGACGGACGGACGGACAAACCGAAATTAATAACCCCCCTTTTTTTCTTCGAAAAAGCGGGGGATAAAAATTACATGAAGTCCACATAATGGTAAAAGATATAACAAAGATTACCTCAGACCAAAATCCTTACAAAGGGGTAGAACTTCAGCTGTTATTGCAAACATCTCTGTAATTTGAGGAGGAGTGAACTGTCCTGGTGCTGATGGAGTTTCTTGAATGTTTGGTTCTGGAGACTCAAACCCTCGCAACCTATTTGATATATAAGCTCATGGATAGGAAAAGGTGCAAATTGGCTTGTGTGAATAATGTACATCCAGTGTCAAGGTATACAACAACAAACACAAGACTGCTCGCTCCCCATATTATAAATTTGATATAGTACATAAAGCATAGTATTGGCATCACAGTTCCTTTGACTGACCAGTAGATCCTCAACGTAGAAGCAAACCTCCCTGACTGAAGTAAATCAATCCTATTTCTACTTAGTAACTTGCATGTTATACAACAGTTCACAAATGCATTGCTAGACTAAATTATTGATTGATTGATTGGAGTTTTTACAGCGTTTTCAACAATTTTTCAGTCATATCAAGGCGTTCACCTACTTACATAAACTTGTTTGAAGCTCCTGTGTAAGTTCCGATAAGACAGAGCAATTGACATGCTTATCTGTACCTACGTGTACACTGTGCCGAAATGTGATCACACTTTGTGTTAACCCCCATTTAAAAAAAAAAGATATTTCCACATGCACACATATTTTAACACATCTGCAGCAGAGAACCTTTGAAAAGATTGTGGCAAAAGGATAAAATGATCGTAACCAGCTATTTCTCCTTTTGCAGCAATGTTTTCAACTCAATTTAATGATCACACTTTCAAAATGAGACTTTCCATATATTGACCTGGAAAGGGTTAATTGAACAGCTTAAATTGATACTGCCAATTCATGAATCTTGGTTACTTATAATAATCATGAAGTCATTGAACCTGACGTCTGCCTTTTACCAAGGAATCAACTTTGTTAACTTTCTGGTTAGACATCAATTTGTTGAAATGATAAGACATTTCAAAGGACCAGTAATGGTTGATAAGAGTTAATTGTTGTTTACAACAGCTTTTAAATTATATCATGGCAGCAAAGAGCACAAGAGCTCCACACATCTTTCTTACCAGGTAACTGGCTGCTTTCCCACTTACAATTTTTTGCCCATTCGTGCCAGACAAATGAAAAACTTTTGTCATTCACAAAAAAGAGTAAAGGGCCCATCTGTGATTTGAACTCACAACCTATTGTGATTCAACTCAAAGGACTATTTATACATACATTTCATGTGATCTGTCCATTTCTGTAATACCATCTACTCCTTTTGAAATCTGAGACAATTTTATAATACCAGTTTTTTCTTGTTTCTGAAGGAATTTTGACAGCTGAAACAAGCAATAAATGAATTTTGACAGGGGAAATAAATAATGAATGTAAACGCTTTTTGATTCCTCAGCAGCAGATGACCCTTGAAAACATTGTTGCAATAGAAGAATTTGCTCATAACTAGCAATTTCTCTATTTGCCACAATGTTTTCAACTCTATTCAATAATTCTTCTTACTTTTATAGAGAACTTTCACACTTTTACCTAGATGTTTTCAAAGGCGTCTGCTGCATATTAACCCTTTCCCTCATATAGACGCTTTCTGATGCCTCTGCAGCATACAGCTTTTTGAAGACATAGTGAGCAATTTCTCCTTTTGACACTATGTTTTCCACTTTTAGTCATATTTTATCCATTCAATTATAGAGAATTTTTATTTGACAAAATATGTTCAAAGTCGTCTGCTGCAGAATTGTCGTATGAGGGAAAGTGATAACTGTATGTGGGCGAAGGGTTAAATCCACAGGAAGAGTGTTTGAAGGACACAAATGTTGAATTATAATAATTGATTGTTTGGTGTTTTACGCCGCTTTCAACAATTTTTCAGTTATATAAAAGCATTTGCTGAGTAATTTACCAGTACTACTGGTCCATTTATACTGACACCAGCCAGTCAACTAACCCCACAACCCTGAGCGCCTAGGAGGGCAGCCATTACTACCATTTTTAAAGTCTTGAATTGTAATAAACCCTTACTGTAACCAAAGTCAAAGTACACATTCCCTTACCTTCGGGCAACACAAAACAGCAGATTTTTTATTTCAAACGATCATGTCACAGCTGTTCCATCTGAAATGGCTTTCTTTTAGGAAGATTTTCAGTTTATTCCAATTGTGCAAGTAGAATCAAAAATACTTTATGAACGAAATGTTACCTAGCCCTTTCACCTCATACAACAATTCTGCAGCAGACGACTTTCAACATATTTTGTCAAAGAATAGAAAATCTCTATAATTAAATGGATAATCTATGACTAAAAGTGGAATACATTGTGTCAAAAGGAGAAATTGCTTGTCTTGAGCAATTTCTTCTTTTGTCACTATGTTTTCAAAAAGCCGTCTGCTGCAGAGGCGTCAGAAAGTGTCTATATGAGGGAAAGGGTTAAACCATTACCTTTTTATAAGTTGATTTCTTTATGTCTAGCGGTCTTCCACTTTGACTGCATAAAAGAGAAAATGTCTTTTTATAATAATTACCATTTTAATGATGAATATGGTTGAGTTATTGTCCTTGCAGAATACAGTTGCCTTATGATGACAAATAACTGTATCAAGTTGCAAAGTCATGGGCTGAAGAGTTCAACCCTTTCCCTCATACGACAATTCTGCAGCACACTTTAAACATATTTTGTCAAAAAATGGAAAATCTCTATAATTGAATGGATAACCTATGACGAAAAATGGAAAACATTGTGGCAAAAGGAGAAATTGCTTGTTTTGAGCAATTTCTTTTTTTGTCACTATGTTTTCAAAAAGCCGTCTGATGCAGAGGCGTCAAAGCATCTATATGAGGGAAAGGGTTAAGAGAAAAGATGACCTTATCAAACAAGAGGGCCAAGATGGCCCTAAATCGATTACCTTAGTGATAATAAATTCGTAGCAAATATTTAACTGCAAATATCTGGGAAAGTTTGATCAGGAGGGCAAATTAAACTGCAAGGAGTGGACACTGTTAAAGAAAATAGCTTATCAGTAAAGGCCATTTGTATCTCGAAATCTAACAAGAACTTTAATAAGAATGGAATTATAAAGTTTTGTCATTTTGCATGTTTCCTGATGCTGCCTTGCTGCGTTGTTTTTCAACGAAATCAATATGGCTTGAACAGTTTTTGTAGATGGTCACTCAAAGAATATTTCTACTAAATTATCTTGGAATCGGGCAAGCAGATTATGGAGGAAACAGATTTTAAAGTTTGGGTATTTTTCTCACTTTCTGATGCCGCAGCCACCTAAGTTATACACAGAATGTAAGTCTTTGAACAATTTTGAAAGAGAACCAACAAAGGAACATTCCTGAGAAGTTAGGTTGAAATTAGGCCAGTGGAATGGTAGGAGTTGTCATTTGTAGCTAAAAATTCAATTTATCACTTTTGTGATGACGCCTGGTTGCTATGACTTTGTAACTAATCTATATGGCTTGGAAAAATTAAGAAGAAGATCACTGAAGTAAGATGCCTGTTCTATTTTTTCTTCAAATCAAACAAGCACTTCAAAAACAAGAGCTGTCGGAGGACAGCGCGCTCGACTATTCCACCGCTTATTTAAGTTACTGAGATAATGGACTCTAATGTAGTTGCATGCAAAACATTATCCACAATTTCTTAAAGGGTAATAATTTGCATTATATGCATGATAGAGTTATTTAACTTGATTATTTTAATAGGTGTGATGGTTAGGAAGGGTTGTATAACGTTTCAATGGAATGCATTAAGTAGTTAATAAGATATGGACTCTTAATGTAGTTGCACACAAACCTTTAACCATAATTTCTAAGTAAAACAAGATGTGTTTGTGAAACACTGATGCCCCCGAATGGCAACATCTAGGTCAAAGGTCAAGGTCGCCAGGTCAAAAATGTTGGTACTGACAGAAAGGTCATGTCACAAGGAATACACATGTGAAATATGGTAGCCGTACGTGTTATGGTTCAAAAGTAATGGCCAAGGTTAAAGTTTTCTTCGAGAATGGCAACATCTAGGTCAAAGGTCAAGGTCGCAAGGTCAAAAATGTTGGTACTGACAGAAAGGTCATGTCACAAGGAATACACATGTGAAATATGGTAGCCGTACCTGTTATGGTTCAAAAGTAGTGGTCAAGGTTAAAGTTTTTTTTCGTGCAGACAGGCCAAAACCTACATCTAGGTCAAAGGTCAAGGTCGCAAGGTCAAAATTTTTGGTACTGACAGAAAGGTCATGTCACAAGGAATACACATGTGAAATATGGTAGACGTACCTGTTATGGTTCAAAAGAAGTGGTCAAGGTTAAAGTTTTTTTCATGCAGACAGACAGACGTGCAGACAGACGTGCAGACAGGCCAAAAACTATATGCCCACCGAATCGGAGATTCCGGGGGCATAAAAACGGCAACAATTTGCATCATATTCAGGATAGAGTTATCTTAATTGGTTGTGTTAATAGTTGTGAAATTGGGAAAGGTTGTATAAAGTTTCAATACAATGCTTCAAGTTGTTAATGAGATTACACTCTAAATGTAGTTGCAAAACTTAATCAAGAATTTCTAAGTCCAAAAAGGGCCATAACTTGCATAAAATGCTTGAAAGAGTTATCGTACATGATTGTTTACATAGGTGTGATGATTGGGAAGAGCTGTATAAAGTTTCAATGCAATGCAGGAAGTAGTTACTAAGATATAGTCTCTTAATGTAGTTGCATGCAAAACTTTAACCAGAATTTATAAGTTCAAAAAGGGCCATAACTTGAATAAAATGCAGGATAGAGTTATTTAACTTGAAAATCAACATAGGTGTGATAGTTGGAAAGGGTTGCATAAAGTTTCAAAGCAATGCATGAAGTTAATACTAGGATATCGACTTTTAATGTAGTTGCATGCAAAACTTTAACCAAATTTCTAGTTAAAAAAAAGGGCCATAAATTGCAAAATATACTGGATAGAGTTATCATACTTGATTTTTTACATAGGTGTGATGGCTTGGAAGGGCTGTATAACGTTCCAATGCAATGCATCAAGTAGTTACTAAGAGATGGTATCTTAATGTAGTTGTATGCAAAACTTTAACCAGAATTACTAAGTAGAAAAAGGGCCATAATTTGCATAAAATGCAGGATAGAGTTATCTAACTTGATAATCTACACAGGTGTGATAGTTGCGTAGGGTTGTAGAAAGTTTCATTAAAATGCATCAAGTAAATACAGAGATATGGACTCTTAACTTAGTTGCACGCAAAACTTTAACCAGAATTTCTAAGTAAAAAAAGGGCCATAACTTGCATAAAATGCAGGATAGTTATCTAACTTGATAATCTACCTAGATGTGATGCTTGGGTAGGGTTGTATAAAGTTTCAATGCAATGCATCAAGTAAACACTGAGATATGGACTCTTAATTTAGTTGCACGCAAAACTTTAACCAGAATTTCTAAGTAAAACAAGGGCCATAATTTGCATAAAATGCAGGATAGAGTTATCTAACTTAATAATTTACACAGGTGTGATAGTTGGGTAGGGATGTAGAAAGTTTCAATGCAATGCATAAGGTAAATACAGAGATATGGGCTCTTAATTTAGTTGCTTGCAAAACTTTAACCAGAATTTCTAAGTAAAAAAAGGGCCATAACTTGCATAAAATGCAGGATAGAGTTATCTAACTCAATAATCTACATAAGTGTGATAGTTGGGTAGGGTTGTATAAAGTTTTAATGCAATGCATCATGTAAATACTGAGATATGGACTCTTTATTTAGTTGCACACACAATTTTAACCAGAATTTCTAAGTAAAAAAGGGCATAAAATGCAGGATAGAGTGATCTAACTTGATAATCTACATAGGTGTGATAGTTTAGTAAGGTTGTAGAAAGTTTCAATGCAATACATGTAGTATTTAAGTACTTGCATGCAAAACCTTAACCAAAGTGTGACGTGGACGCCGATGCCAGGGAGTACTATAGCTCTCATATTCTTCGAATAGTCGAGCTAAAAATGGAATTTTCAAATTTTGTCATCTTGCCCCATTTCTGATTCCACCTGACTGCCATGTTTTTCAACCGATCAGTATGGCTTAAACAATATTTGTAGATGGTCAACGAAGGAACATTTCTATCAAATTATATTGGAATCTGACTAAAAGATTCAGAGAAGAAGATTTTTAAAGTTTGGACATTTTGCCCCCTTTGTGATGCCGCAGCAACCAAAGTTCTCAAAGGAATTTAAATCTTTGAACAATTTTGAAAGAGGGCCACCAAAGGAACATTCCTGTGAAGTTTGGATGAAATTGGTGCTGTGGTTTAGGAGGAGATGATGTTTAAAGCTAAAAGTTAACGACGGACAGACGACGGACAGAGAATGATCAGAATAGATGACCCTTTGGCTCAGGTGATATAAAACTAGAACTATCACTGAATGTGATTAATACCCCCGAACGTCGCCCTGATAGGAAAGGTAGTGTAATATTAAGAAACCCCACCTTAAATTCCAACTTGTAGTTTTAAAGATAATCTCCTGACAAGAAAAAAGTAAGAAAGGGTGATGAAAATTATTCTACGAACAAGAAAATGTAACAAAAGGCAATAAATCTGTAATAAGCTAAAATAGAGTTATAGTTCTTGTTCACTGCACTTCCTCTCAATGTGTTGTATCATAGTATGAAGTTAAATTAAATTCCATCCAGTAGTTTTGAAATTATTCTACGCTCAACAAAAAGTAACAAAGGGCAATAACTCTGTAATTATGTAAATAAGAGTTATGCTTTTTGTACACTGCACTTCTTCTCATTGTGCTCTACCATTGTATGCAGTTTTATTAGATTCCATCTATTAGTTATTAAGTAATTCTCCGGACAAGAAAAAGTAACAAAGGGCAATAACTCTGTATTTAGGTAAATATAGTTATGTTTCCTTATCACCACACTTTCTCTCAATGTGTTGTATCATCCTATGAAGTTTTATTAAATTCCAACAATCAGTTTTAAAGTTATGCTCTGGACAAGACTCTACAAACAAGAAAAAGTAACAAAGGGCAATAACTCTGTAATTATGTAAATAAGAGTTATGGTTCTTGTACACTGCACTTCCTCTTATTGTGCTCTACGAGTGTATGAAGAATTATTAGATTCTATCTATTAGTTATTAAGTAATTCTCCGGACAAGAAAAAGTAACAAAGGACAATAACTCTGTAATTAGGTAAAGTAGAGTTATGGTTCCTGTACACCGCACTTCCTCTCAATGTGTTGTATCATCGTATGATAATTGATTAAATTCAAACAAAGTTATGCTCCGGACAAGGAAAATCGCAACAGACCAACCGACCGATCGACCAACCACAGGGTGACTTCAATTTACACCCTCTAAACTTCGTTTATCGGGGGTATAAACATAATCAAAATTTTAAATAAAAAGGGCCACAATACAAGCAAAACCAGTTACAGTAGGGTTATGGCCCCTCAGTCCAGTCACCCTTCTGATGTTGAATAAGTGTTCCAAGATTCATAGGCATACATGTTGCTTATATAGTTTGTAAAGAAAAAAAAGCTTGGGAAATAGCCCCCAAAAAATGCATAAAAGATGAACAGTCATTGTACATGTTTTACCTTTGTGGAGCATTAAAAAGGATAAATTGTCCACTAAGAGTGCTTTTCGTAAAAAATATGTGACAGTAACCAAAGGTGATTTATAAGAAAGCTTGATGAACAGAACTGACTTTATACTTACCAAAACCTAGTCATGTGTGCTTTAAAAAAGGTCCCTGTTGGTACAGGTAGGTCAGCCTTCTTTAACGAATTTTTCAGAGCACAGAGAAAACAAAATTGAAACATTTCATCCATCTCTTCTGTAACAATATATGGAAACATAACCTATTATATCATCTGCTAATCAATTATAGTACCCTTTCTTATAACACATACACATTTTGACAGCACTGCAGATGATATCTTGTAAACGGTCATAGGTATTTAACCCTTTCCCTCATACCACGAATCAGCAGCAGACAACTTTGAAAACATACCTGAAAACATTTGGGAACTCCCTTAAAATGAAAGTACAATAATTGAATAGAGTTGAAAACATGGTGATAAAAGGAGAAATTGCTCGTTTTGAGCAATTTCTTCTTTTGTTGCCATGTTTTCAAAAAGCTGTCTGCTGCAGAGGCTTCAGAAAGCATCTATATGAGGGAAAGGGTTAACAAAATCTCTCATGCAATGGATTATTATTTACTAGTAATGAAATCAGAGGGCTCTAATGCTACTCTGGCTTTGTATCATACGGTCTTCATAAAAAATACATAAGGAATTTGATAAGCAAGTAAACAAGAGGGCCAAGATGGCCCTAAATTGATCACCTGAGTGATAGTAAATTAGAAGCAAATATTTAACGGTAAATATCTGGGAAATTTTGATCAGGAATGCAAATGAAACTGCAAGGAGTGGACACTGTTAAAGAAATAGCTAATCAGTGAAGGGCATTTGTATCTTGAAATCTAACAAAAATTTTAATAAGAATGGAATTATAAAGTTTTTTCATTTTGCACCTTTCCTGATGCCGCCTTGCTGCCCTCTTTTTCAACGAAATTAATATGGCTTGAACAGTTTTTGTAGAAGGTCAATCAAGGAACATTTCTACTAAATTATATTGCAAGCGGGCAAACAGTTTATAGAGTAAAAGGACTTTTAAAAGTTGGGTATTTTTCTCGTTTTCTGATGCCGCAGCGACCAAAGGAAAATTATAAAAATATAATAATAATAACCTTATTTTATGAGCGAAAAATAACTCATTTAGTTACAAAAACTAATCTTCCATGAGGAGGCCCTCATTCACATTCCTGTGAAGTCAAGTTGAAATTAGTCCAGTGGAATGGTAGGAGTTGTCATTTGTAGCTAGAAGTTTAATTTACCCCTTTTGTGATGACGCCTGGTTGCTTTGATTTTATAACCAATCTATATGGCTTGAAAAAATTAAGTAGAGGATCACTAAAGTAAGATTTTTATTCAATTTTCTTTAAATCAGACAAGCACTTTCATAACGAAAGCTGTCAGAGGACAGCATGCTCGACTTTTTCGTGCTTGCTAATAAAACAAAACTTTTTTGGGCGGTACAGAAAACATAAGCAATTACTAATTATCATACTATTTATAAGTAAAGTACTTTATAAGTCGTTAAAGGGTCCTAATTTTTACAAAAAACCTTCACTGAATTATACACTCTTGGCTGTTGGTGGAGGTATTGATGGTAAAAAGATATTGTAAGTGTTTAAGCTATAAAAAAAACCTTGACAGAGTTATGTACTCTTGTCTGTGGATGGAGGTAATGATGGTAAATAAGTATTGTAAATATGTAAGCTATATCTTTAATGGTTTTGAAAAAAATTAGGGTGGTACAAAAAACTAAAACAAAAATTCTAAGTAAAAAAAGGGACATAATTCTTTAACTTGACAGAATTATGTACTCTTGTCTGTTGATGGAGGTAATGATAGTGAAAAAATGTTGTTAGTTTCGAAGCAATATCTGTTATGGTTTTGACAGAAAGTGAATTGGTACAAAAAACTTAACCAAAATTCTAAGTCGAAAAAGGGCCATAATTCTTACAAAAACATTGATAGAGTTATGTACTCTTGTCTGTTGATGGAGGTAATGATGGTGAATAAGTGTTGTAAGTTTCAAAGCAATATCTGTAATGGTTTTTGACAAAAAATGGAATTGGTACAAAAAACTTAACCATAATTCTAAGTCGAAAAAGGGCCATAATTCTTACAAACACCTTGACAGAGTTATGTACTCTGGTCTGTCAATGGAGGTAATGATTTTAAATAAGTGTTGTATGTGTATAAGCTATATCTCTAATGGTTTTGCAAAAAAGTGGGGGGGTACGAAAAACTTAACCAATTTTAAGTGGAAAAAGGGCCATAATTATTACGAAACATGGACATGGAGTTATGTACTCTTGTCTGTTGATGGATATAATGATGGTCAATAAGTGTTGTAAGTTTCAAAGCAATATCTTTAATGATTTTGAAAAAAAGTGAATTGGTACAAAAGTCTATGTCAAAAAGGGCCATAATTCTTACAAAAATCTTGACAGAGTTATGTACTCTTGTCCGTTGATGAAGGATATGATGGTAAAAAAAATGGAATTGGTACAAAAAACTTAACCAAAATTCTAAGTTGAAAAAGGGCCATAATTCTTACAAAAACCTAGACAGAGTTATGTTCATTTGTTTGTTGATGGAGGTAATGTTTGTGAATGAATGAATGAATGTATATTGTTTGATGGCGCACCGACAGCTAAGGTCATTTAGCGCGCAATTAAATTTAATTATTCATGATCCCTGGGTAAACAAACCAGTACTAGGCTAGAAAATGTGCCTTGTCCAAGGGCACTCCACCATGACCGTAGGTAATGTTTGTGAATAAGTGTTGTAAGTTTCAAAGCAATACCTGTAATGGTTTTGACAAAAAAGTGAATTGGTACAAAAACGTTAACCAAGGTGTGACACCAACGCTGACGTGAGTAGTAAATAGCAAGCCTTTTCTTCGAAAAGTCAAACTAAAAATGGAATTTTCAAATTTTGCCCCTTTTCTGAATTCCTCTGACTGCCATGTTTTTTGACCAATCAGTATGGCTTCAATTTTTTTGTGTAGAGGGTCACCAAAGGAACATTTCTACCATATGATATCGGAATCTGACAAGCAGATTTGGAGGAGAAGATTTTTAAAGTTTGGACATTTTTCCCCCTTTTTGATGCTGCAGCAACCAAAGTTCTCAATGGAATTTAAATCTTTGAACAATTTTGAAAGAGGACCACCAAAGGAACATTCCTGTGATGTTTTATGGAAATTGTTCCTGTGGTTAACGAGACAACGTACGACGGTCAGAGAGTGATCAGAATAGATCACCTTGAGCCTTTGGCTCAGCTAGGTGATCTAAAAACCGGTATTTCTTAAATTTGGCCTAGTGATCTACTTTTTTACCTGAAATAACTTATGTTCAACCTTAGCCTTATAGATACCATCAAGATCAACATTCTGATAAAATTGTGTCTTTATGCATTCACCTGATTTTTTTTTTAATTTGGCCTACAGACTTAGTTTTGAACCCAACATAACCTATACTTGAACTTAGCCTAGATATCATCAAGACAAATATTCTGACAAGTTTTCAACATGCTCAAGTCAAAATTGCAGAATATTGTGTGTCTACAAGATTGTTCTTAAATTTGACAAGGTTTTTTACCCAACATGACCCATAATTGAACTTGGCCATCATCAAAACAAACAGACTCCAAAAGTTTGATGAAATTTGATGTACAATTCTCACACAATGGTGTCATTATTATAAGAAGAATATGTGTATACCTGGTGAAGTGACCGTTTCTTCTTCTACATCATCAGGTATGTTTTCTTCGCTCGGAGATTCTTGGTTATTTTTCTGTTGAAAATCATCCAAACAGTTAAATGAAAAGTGACAAAAAGAAAATCAAGTACAGACCTAATGTGAAAAACGGCCAGATAGACTCAGGTCGTCATCTGAACACAGACTGATCAGACTTCCATGTTTGCCATCTAGTCAATTATACATCTTATGGCCCTATTCCACTACGACCACGAATCCCACGAATCACCAAAAATAGCTAAATTTTAGGATTCGTAGATGGATCGTAATCATTTCGCGAAGTTCTTAACTCATTCGTATATATTCGTAGTCGGTTCTTGCAATTCTTGAGCGATCGGGAATTCGTGACAAAAGTTTTGAACTGTTCAAAGTTTTGGCCCCGAACTCCACGATTAAAAAAATCGTAGCTTATTCGTAACAACTTCGTAGTGTATTCTTGGGCATCGTAACTGAAATGTAATCGATTCGTAGGTAATCCCACAGAATATGTATTCGTACCTGATTCGTACATGCATTCGGTGTGTTCTTAGCGTAGTCGTAACTGATTCCTAACGTCCGGGCAGTATTCGTAATAGATTCTTATACATCGTAGTCAATTCTCGCGGGACTCCAGCCGAACCAAATATATGTATCGTAAATGAATCGTCACGAATTAGACCAGAAAATTTGCAAAATATCACGAATCCTCCCGAATCCTAAAATTTAGCCACTTTTGGTGATTCGTGGGATTCGTGGTCGTAGTGGAATAGGGCCATTAAGGCCTGGCTTTAGTTTTATAGGTTAGTTTAAGTGTATCTATTATACATGGATTGGGAAACAGATTTTCCGCTTATATTAATGATGCACTGGATTTGACGCCAACACAATCCGTCAAATTTTGTTAATGATTGTCACTTTTATCAAAACATCTTTTGAATGAAACAACACACATACTTATCTACAGATTAACCTCTCGAGTGCAACATTTTGGTAACAGCAAAGGAAGATTATCATTTTATGTTTTAACAATTTAAAAATTCTCTATACTTAAAAGTTTTATTATTGAATAAAGTTGACAACATTGTGACAAACAGAGAAAGTGCTCATTGTAAGCAATTTTTCTTTTACTTACAAAATCATTCAACTCAAGTTGGTCCATGTCTAACACATCTCCCCCATGAGCTCCTGTAACTCCTTCAACATTCTCTACTCCCTCCTCTCCTTTAATTTCATTTTTGTTCTGTCCATAAGATTCACTGTCACCTATCCTTTCTGATCCATTTTCTTGTTCATTTCCTTCCTCGTTATCTGATTGATTTGGAGATTCATCTTCTGTCTGTGGTGGCATTGATTTATCCCCAAATGACCTAGATAATATTAACTATGATTTCAGCAATAACCTGTTAAACTAATATGACATCTGCAGTCACCTGCTTAGAAAACGTTGAAATATAATTTTAACACATATTTGAAAACACAGTGGGAAAATTAAAATTTGCCAGATATTTTCTAATGTTTAATAAACAAGAGTTGTCGGAGGACAATATAGCTCGCCTATCAGGGCCATCGTATATCAGGGCCTACTTCAGAACAGTTAAAGTATTAGGTAAAGTCGCACAGTATCACCTATTGCAAGATAATACACCTTTTCAATACTTTTGACAAAAATTCTAAGTTCAACTAGAATGGAGTGCTCCCCGGAGCACGTGTGTCACCTGCCGGCGCCTTGTCAGAAAATTTTAATTTTTGATAGAAAAGGGGCAATAACTCTGATATAAAAAATATTTGGATTATCCCCCTTTTGTGAACCCATCACAAAAATTGATATAAACATTTGTCAGAAGTTTCAATCCAATCCTTTGAGCAGAAAAAAAGTAATTTGAATATTTGACAGAAAAGGGGCAATAACTGTGATATAAAAATATTTGGATTATCTCCCTTTTGTGAACCCATCATACACATTGATATAAACATTTGTCAGAAGTTTCAATCCAATCCTTTGAGTAGATTAAATTTTTGACAGAAAAGGGCCAATAACTCTGATATAAAAATATTTGGATTATCCCCCTTTTTGTGAACCCATCATACACATTGATATAAACATTTGTCAGAAGTTTCAATCCAATCCTTTGAGTAGAAAAAAAGTTATTTGAAAATTTAAATTTTTGACAGAAAAGGGGCAATAACTCTGATATAAAATTATTTGGATTATCGCCCTTTTGTGAACCAATCACACACATTGATAAAAACATTTGTCAGAAGTTTCAATCTAATCCTTTGAGTAGAACAAAAGTTATTTGAAAACGTGACGAAAAAAGTGTGACGGACAGACAGACAGACAGACGCCGGATAAAAAAAAAAAGAGACAGACGGACGTCGAATAAAAAAAAAAGTAACATTTGTCAGAAGTTTCAATCCAATCCTTCGGGTAGAAAAAAAGTTATTTGAAAATTTAATTTTTTGACAGAAAAGGGGCAATAACTCTGATATAAAATTATTTGGATTATCCCCCTTTTGTGAACCAATCATACACATTGATATAAACATTTGTCAGAAGTTTCAATCCAATCCTTTGAGTAGAAAAAAAGTTATTTGAAAATTTAAATTTTTGACAGAAAAGGGGCAATAACTCTGATATAAAATTATTTGGATTATCGCCCTTTTGTGAACCAATCACACACATTGATAAAAACATTTGTCAGAAGTTTCAATCTAATCCTTTGAGTAGAACAAAAGTTATTTGAAAACGTGACGAAAAAAGTGTGACGGACAGACAGACAGACAGACGCCGGATAAAAAAAAAAATAGACAGACGGACGTCGAATAAAAAAAAAAGTAACATTTGTCAGAAGTTTCAATCCAATCCTTCGGGTAGAAAAAAAGTTATTTGAAAATTTAATTTTTTGACAGAAAAGGGGCAATAACTCTGATATAAAATTATTTGGATTATCCCCCTTTTGTGAACCAATCACACACATTGATATAAACATTTGTCAGAAGTTTCAATCTAATTTGAGTAGAAAAAAAGTTATTTGAAAACGTGACGAAAAAGTTAGATTTTTTGACAGAAAAGGGGCAATAACTCTGATATAACTTGACCTTGACCCAGGGTCAGGACGGGTGTAGTGGGGTGCGTAGATGGACCAATAGTTCCTAAATGTATAAACTAAATATGAAAGCAATCAATGTCATAATAGTGAATGCAGAGTGATATGTTAAACGTTAAACGCAAACCTTAAACCTTGTAACTGAACCAAGTAGAAATGACCTTGACCTTGACCCAGGTGCAGGACGGGTGTAGTGGTGTGCGCAGATGGATGACCAATAGTTCGTAAATGTATAAACTAAATATGAAAGCAATCAATGTCATAATAGTGACTGCAGAGTGATATGTTAAACGTTAAACGCAAACCTTAAACCTTGTAACTGAACCAAGTAGAAATGACCTTGACCTTGACCCAGGGTCAGAACGGGTGTAGTGGTGTGCGTAGATGGATGACCAATAGTTCCTAAATGTATAAACTAAATATGAAAGCAATCAATGTCATAATAGTGAATGCAGAGTGATATGTTAAACGTTAAACGCAAACCTTAAACCTTGTAACTGAACCAAGTAGAACCAAGAAGAAATGATCTTGACCTTCACCCAGGGTCAGGACGGGTGTAGTGGTGTGCGTAGATGGATGACAAATGGTTCCTAAAGGTATAAACCCTTAAAACCCAAATGAAAACCTTAAACACAAACCTTAAACCTAGGTGTCTACGCCACCGCCGACGGTGCCGACGGTGCCGACGGTGCCGACGCCGGGGGTAACACATAAGCTCTCCTGTACTTCGTACTGGCGAGCTAAAAACCATCTTCTGCAAAGGCATGGACTGTTTTCTGTATTAGGTAAAGGTATAAGGTTAAGGTCAATTTGAAACAAATCATATAGCTTTAGATAAAATGGCTCCCAAAACATAGCTTAAAAGAAGGATGTTGTTCAACCCTTTCCCAGATATAGCGAATCTGCAGCAGACGACTTTGAAAACATAGTGACAAAAACCTGAAAAATCTACATAAAAGATAGCTAAATTGTTAAATGAAGTTGAAAACATTGTGTCCAAAGGGGAAATTGCTCATCATGAGCAATTTCACTGGCCACAATGTTTTCAGGTTGGTAAGGGTTAACTTAATTGAAGAATGAAAAAAATGATTTGTGACATAACCATGTTCAGTTTTCTGTCATTAGTATTATTAAAATGTAATATCTAAAACAGATTTTAACAACTCTGGGGGAACAGGTTTTAAATTAATAATTGGATATAAAAATAGAAGTTACTAATGATTCAATTCCAATCATTTGCTCTTTTCCCACATTTTCCTAAGTATCTAAATCAAATATTGTCACTGTAACTGAAATGAATGTGTATGATGTTGGTGGTTCAAATCATCTTGTCCATTTTCTCAGTCTTATCAGAATCTTCTAACAAGCTTGTGTAAGTAATATGTGAACTATGTAAGTCTTAATCAGACTGCCCAGATGCACAGGATGATCTAAATCTATAATGTTCACAAAAGTCAACCTGTACCTTTTCTCATGCACTAGCTTAAATCGCATCTGGACTAAGTAACAGGTCAAGACAAGACACAATTTTATTGACATAAGCTAATACAGTTTCTAGTCTTAAAACACAATTTAACGCTTTCCACATACAACAAATCTACTGTAGACAATTCAAAATACATATTGGCAAAAGCGTGAAATATCTCCGTAAATGAGAGCTTAATTATTAAATATAGTTGAAAACTTTGTGACAAAAGGTGAAATTGCTCATCATGAGCAATTTCTCCTTTGGCCACAATGTTTTCAAAAGTCGTCTGCTGCAGATGCATCAAAAGCATCCCTATGTGGGAAAGGGTTAACATATATTTACATATAGTAGGTATGAGAGACAATTACAACCTACCACAATTCATCTCCAACATAGTGTAAAGGATGGACACCCTTTCCTCTCATCCCAGAATCAAAGAAATCACTTCCACCAATCAGTGTATACCCAACAACAACAGGAGATCTGTAACAAGGTCATCAAACAATTTAAAGGTACATGTATAACAAAGGTCCCTGGTTATAATCCCTTAACCCTTTCCCTCATATAGACGCTTTCTGACGCCTCTGCAGCAGACAGCTTTTTGAAAACATAGTAACAAAAGAAGAAATGGCACAAAACGTGCAATTTCTCCTTTTGTCACAATGTTTTCCACTTTTAGTCATAGGTTATCCATTCAATTATAGAGATTTTCCATTATTTGACAAAATATGTTCAATGTCGTCTGCTGCAGAATTGTCATATGAGGGAAAGGATTAAACATGCGGGTTCTGCTACTTGGATTTCTCCATACAAACGGCGCAAGTACTGGTTAAGTCTCCAGGAAACAGACATCAAGGGTGCTTTATATCAGCTGGATACTTGATTTCCAATCGATGTAAATAAATAAGTTTAACTTGAAGGATTACGGTTGTAACCTTATATGATCTTTATGAGTTGATTGCTCTTAAAATCTGCAAAAAATCTTCTAAAATTATAAGTTCGAAAGTATGACTTTTATCCAAAGTTGAAAATTTTATGGGAAGGCGAAGAGCAATTCATCATTTAGCTTTATGATTTTTAATCATCAAACATTTTAAAGGTTTCATACATTTTATTTGAGTTGATTTCTTTGAGAATCTGTGAAAAAAGTGCTAAAATCAGAAATTCAAAAATGGCTTTTAGACAGACTTGGAAAACATCTTTGGAAAGGGAGGAATTGCTTGCAATGAGCAATTCATTTCTTTCTTGTAATGATTTTTACCCTTTTCTTCATATAAATGCTTTCTGCAGCAGATGACTTTTCTTGATTTGCTACAAAATTTTCAATTAAATTGAAATAATGTTCTTCTTAAAGTTATTACATATCATTGCCATATCATACAAACATATAAACAGCAGACGAAATTGAAAATATGTAGCAAAAATTATCAAAAATGTTAATAAACGAAAGAATAATCATTGAATAAAGTATTAAGATTTTGGTTGAAGAAAAATTGCTCCTGATGAGCAATTTCTCATTTTGCTACAATGCTTTAAAAGGTTACTGCTGCAAAGAACTCGCAATGGGTTGAGAAAAGGGAGAGAGTTAAACATTTGACACAACATTTTTAGCATCTGTACATGGAAGTAATGTTATCGTCACAAACTACTCATTTTTCCACAATGCTTTCAATATTCATCTGTTTAACCCTTTACCTCAAAAAGACGCTTTCTGATGCCTCTGTAGCAGACGGCTTTTTGAAAACATAGTGACAAAAGAAGAAATTGCTCAAAACGAGCAATTTCTCCTTTTGACACTATGTTTTCCACTTTTAGTCATAGTTTATCCATTCAATTATAGAGATTTTTAATTTTTTGTCGAAATATGTACAAAGTCGTCTGCTGCAGAATTGTTGTATGAGGGAAAGGGTTAATAGGCACCAAATGTCATCAATATCAGGAAAATGGTTTGACAGACGTGGACAAGACAAATAAGGCCCACAAAATTTTCTATGATAGATACTGGTATGCTGTTGATTTTAGTTTCCAAACTAAAAAGTCTCAGATCCATCTTTGGGAGGGATCATCAAATATTGGAACTTGCACCCTATTGGTTCAAACTTGCTTGTTAACCCTTTCCTACATACAACAAATATGCAGCAGACGACTTTGAAAACATTAAGACAAATTCTTTGAAAATCTCTGTAAATGAAATTATTATAATTGAATCACATTGAAAACATTGTGGCAAAAGGAGAAATAGCTCATCATGAGCAATTTCTTCATTTGCCACAATGTTTTCAAAATGCGTCTGCTGCATAGGCATCAAAAAGCATCTCTATGAAGGAAAGGGTTATAAGTCACTTGCAAAACATCATGTGCTAGTAAATGCATTTCATAAGGACTAATTCACCTAAACATAAATCATAACATACTTATTTCCAGCCAAGTTCACAGAGCACAGTTGTCCTTTATATATATGTTTAAATGTTCTTGGAGTTAATTCCTCCTTGAGGACAATGCCTGGTAGCATCAAATCTACAATGAAATAACAGGCTTCGATAATTCCTTAACCCTTACCCACAAACAATATATCTGCAGCATACAACTGCAAAAAAACATCTAGTTAACTAGAGGGCCCTAAATTGATCACCTGAATATTTTTAAAGTGTTTACCTAAACGAGTCTATGTAAAACAAGTCATCCCCAGGGTGGAGCCATTTTTGACACCAGGGCTATAATTTGACCAATCTTGGTAGAGGTCCACTAGATGCAGTTAGATTTCAAATATAAACTTTTAGATAAGATTTTTTAAAGTTTTCCCTATACAAGTATAATATTATGTAAAACAAGTAACCAGGAATGGGGCAATTTTTTACCCCAGGGCTATAATTTGAACAATATTGGTAGAGGTAAACTACATGAAGCTACATACCAAATATCAAAAGACTGGACATTTTACCTTCAGACGAGGACATTTTTAAAGTTTCTCCCTATACAAGTCTTCGTAAAACATGTGACCCCGTGCAGGGGCCATTTTTGAGCCAAGGGCTATAATTTGAACAGGATTAGTAGATCTAATAGTTGAAGCTACATACCAAATATTAAGGGCCAAGGCCTTCTACTTTTAGACAAGAAGATTTTTAAAGTTTTTTCCCTATATGAGTCTATGTAAAACAAGTGACCCCTGGGGAGGGGTCATTTTTGACCCTAGGGCTATAATTTGAAAAAGATTTGTAGAGACCCATTAGATGAAGCTACATACCAAATATCAAAGGCCAAGGCCTTCTACTTTTAGACAAGAAGATTTTTAAAGTTTTTTCCCTATATGAGTCTATGTAAAACAAGTGACCCTCGGGACGGGTCATTTTTGACCCCAGGGCTATAATTTGAACACGATTTGCAGAGATCCACTAGATTAAGCTACATACCAAATATCAAAGACATGGGCCTTCGACTTTCAGACTAGAAGATCTTTTAAGTTTTGAACATTCCTGTGAAATTTGGTTGAAATTGGTCCTGTTGTTAAAGCTAAAAGTTAACGACAGACTACGGACGACAGACAAAAAGTGAACAGAATAGCTCACCTTGAGCCTTTGGCTCACAGGTGAGCTAAAAATATAGATGAAGAACATCACTACAAATAATAAGTATAGTCATTGAATAGAGTTGAAAACAGTCTTATTTTACACAGTGTTTTCCAATGTCGTCTGCAGCAGATGCTTCAAGAAGAGTCTATATATGTGAAAGGTTTTATTAACAAACCTGATGTTACACATCCAAATTTCTATAATGGAGACGTCATTGTAGTATTGTATCGCAAATGATAAATAAATACCCAAAAGGAAAACAAAAGAAATAGAAGAAAAGAATAGTTTGACTTGTCACAAGTATAGTTCTGTAAGTTAAGGATTTCTTTCATTGGAAGTACTTAATGAAAGGCATGTTGATTATTTTTTGATCCTGTCATAACTAGAACTATCACTGAAGATGATAAATACCCCCAAAACAGCACCTTGACCTACACCATAACTTAACAAGAAAAAGTAACAAAGGGCAATAAGTAATTATGTAAATTAGAGTTATGGTTCTTGTACACTGAACTTCCTCTGATTATGCTCTACCATTGTATGCAGTTTTATTAGATTCCATCTATTAGTTATTAAGTAATTCTACGGACAAGAAAAAGTAACAAAGGGCAATAACTCTGTATTTAGATAAAATAGAGTTATGGTTCCTGTACACCGCACTTCCTCTCAATGTGTTGTATCATCCTATGAAGTTTTATTAAATTCCAACAATTTGTTTTAAAGTTATGCTCTGGACAAGACTCTACGAATAAGAAAAAGTAACAAAGGGCAATAACTCTGTAATTATGTAAATTAGAGTTATGGTTCTTGTACACTGCACTTCCTTTGATTATGCTCTACCATTCTATGCAGTTTTATTAGATTCCATTTGTTAGTTATTAAGTAATTCTCCGGACAAGAAAAAGTAACAAAGGGCAATAACTCTGTATTTAGATTAAATAGAGTTATGGTTCCTGTACACTGCACTTCCTCTCAATGTGTTGTATCATCCAATGAAGTTTTAATAAATTCCAATAATTTGTTTTAAAGTTATGCTCTGGACAAGACTCTACGAATAAGAAAAAGTAACAAAGGGCAATAACTCTGTAATTATGTAAATTAGAGTTATGGTTCTTGTACACTGCACTTCCTCTGATTATGCTCTACCATTGTATGCAGTTTTATTAGATTCCATCTGTTAGTTATTAAGTAATTCTCTGGACAAGAAAAAGTAACAAAGGGCAATAACTCTGTATTTAGATTAAATAGAGTTATGGTTCCTGTACACTGCACTTCCTCTCAATGTGTTGTATCATCCTATGAAGTTTTATTAAATTCCAACAATTAGTTTTAAAGTTATGCTCCGGACAAGACTCTACGAATAAGAAAAAGTAACAAAGGGCAATAACTCTGTATTTAGATAAAATAGAGTTATGGTTCCTATACACCGCACTTCCTCTCAATGTGTTGTATCATCCTATGAAGTTTCGTTCAAATCCTATGTTGCATTGTTAAGATATGGTCCGGACAAAATATGGCTTCCGACCGACCGACCGACCGACACAGTGACTCCTATATACCCCCCCCAAACTTTGTTTTTTGGGGGTATAATTATTTCATGGATTTAATATCTTGGCCATATTTTAAAGTGGATTATATGCTTAAACAGATTAAAAAATAAATCTATTGAGATCATGATAAACTGGAATCATCATTCAGATTTGTTCGTTTACCAGAACATATTATATGAACAGTGTAGACAATTGATCAGAATGTGCACATGCACAAGTTCACAAAATTCATAAAAGCTTACTTGGACCCTTTTTCCAGGGACTGGCTCATACTTTCATTCCTCTTTTGAGCATTATCTACTTCCATGTACACATCATATGCACTTAACCCTTTCCCTCATAGGACAATTCTGCAGCAGACAACTTTGAACATGTTTTGCCAAAAAATAGAAAATCTTTATAATTGAATGGATAACCTATGACTAAAAGTGGAAAACATTGTGGCAAAAGGAGAAATTGCACGTTTTGTGCAATTTCTTCTTTTGTCACTATGTTTTCAAACAGCCGTCTGCTGCAGAGGCATCAGAAAGCGTCTATATGAGGGAAAGGGTTATTTTATCAAATTTTAGTATAATAAATTTAATAATTTTAGAAATTTTTGCAAGTGCAACATTCTATGCCTGAACAATAGGCCCAAGAGGGCCAGTATCGCTCCATGGCCATTAGGCAAAAATTAAATCTCTAAACAGCCATATAAAGCAAAATAGCCCCGCCCCCTGGCGTCCATGTTTTTCGACCAATCAACATGGCTTGAAGGAATCTGATAGAGGGTCTCCCAAGGAACATTTCTACAAAATTATTTAAAATTGGCCAAACACTTTCGAAGTAGAAGATTTTTTAAGTTTTCGCTATAGCCATAATGCAAAATGGCCCCGCCTCCTGGTGGCCATGTTTTTCAACCAATCAACTTGGCTTGAAGGAATCTGAAAGAGGGTCTCCCAAGGAACATTTCTACAAAATTATTTGAAAATTGGCCAAACACTTTCGGAGGAGAAGATTTTTTAAGTTTTCACTATAGCCATATAAGGCAAAATAGCCCCACCTCCTGGCGGCCATGTTTTTTGACCAATCAACTTGGCTTGAAGAAATCTGATAGAGGATCACCCAAGGAACATTTCTACAAAATTATTTAAAAATCGGCCAGACACTTTCGGAGAAGAAGATTTTTTAAGTATTCACTATAGCCATATAATGCATAATAGCCCCGCCCCCTGGCGGCCATGTTTTTCAACCAATCAACATTTCTTGAAGGAATCTAATAAAGGGTCACCCAAGGAACATTTCTACAAAATTGTTTGAAAATCGGCCAGACACTTTCGGAGAAGAAGATTTTTTAAGTTTTCACAATAGCCATATAAGGCAAAATAGCCCCGCCCCCTGGCAGCCATGTTTTTCAACCAAGAAACATTTCTTGAAGGAATCTAATAAAGGGTCACCCAAGAAACATTTCTACAAAATTATTTAAAAATCGGGCCGACACTTTCGGAGAAGAAGATTTTTGAAGTTTTCACTATAGCTATATAAGGCAAAATAGCCCCGCCCCCTGGCGGCCATATTTTGCAACCAATCAACATTTCTTGAAGGAATCTAGGAATCTAATAAAGGGTCATCCAGAATTTTGGATGGATAAAAAAAAATTGAAGGAATTTAAGAGAGGACATTGAGAGGAAGCTTCCTATGAAGTTTCAACCAAATTGGCCAAGTGGTTAGGGAGAAGAAGTTGTTTAAAGGAAAAAGTTAACGCACGCATTGAAGCACGACGGACAATTCGCCATGACAAAAGCTCGACTGGCTTTCAGCCAGTGGAGCTAAAAATGAAAACTAATTATGACCTGCTCCTTCCGTCATTTTCTTGAACACAGGGGGCCAAGTTGTGAATCTCGGTACCAGATCTGGAAACTTCCATAACAAATACACTGCAAATAAATACAAAATATAGTAAAGTCATGTTACCCTGTAGCCACAGGTTTTCATAGTTTAGAAGGAATTTGTGAAACTTTGACAATTAGTGTAAAGTATAAGGGTAAAATGAGATCTGCCTTTTAATTTATCCTTTACACATTCCCACATACTACAAATCTGTAGCAGAAATGTTTGAAAACATTCAGTTAAATTGAGGTAAAACTTAATAGGTGAAAGTAAAGCTTAAACAAGAGGGCCATGATGGCCCTGGATCGCTCACCTGATTTTTTTCCCCCCCACATTAGCCATATAGGCCCCGCCCCCTGGCGGCTATAGTTTCTAACCAATCAACGTGGCTTGAAGGAATCTGATAGAGGTTCATCCAAGGAACATTTCTACGAAATTATTTGAAAATCGGCCTGACACTTTCGGAGAAGAAGATTTTTTAAGTTTTCACTATAGCCATATAAGGCAAAATGGCCCCGCCCCCCCTGGTGGCCATGTTTTTCGACCAATCAACATGGTTTGAAGGAATCTGATAGAGGGTCATCCAAGAAACATTTCTACAATATTTTGAAAATTGGCCTGACACTTTCGGAGAAGAAGATTTTTGAAGTTTTCACTATAGCCATATAAGGCAAAATAGCCCCGCCCCCCCCCTGGCGGCCATGTTTTTTGACCAATCAACATGGCTTGAAGGAATCTGATAGAGGGTCATCCAAGGAACATTTCTACAAAATTATTTGAAAATATGCCAACCAGTTTGGGAGAAGAAGAATTTTGAAGTTTTTTCATTTCGTTGTCATTGAAACCAGAATTCTGCATGGATCTCAAAAATTTGAAGGAAATCTGGTGAGGTCATTGAGATTTGAGAGGATGCTTTCTGTGAAGTTTCATCCAAATTGACCCACTGGTTACTGAGGAGAATAAGTTGACTCATGACGGACGACGGTGAGCTAAAAAGAGTTGAAAACATTTTGGCAAAAAGAGAAATTGCTCATACAAAGAAAGTTCCCCTTTTCCCACAATGTCTTCAAAATACGTCCGCAGCAGATATATTAAAATGCATTTGCATGGGGAAAGGGATAAAAAGTGGTTCTTTAATAACAAGTCTCAAATTACATGTATATTGATTTCAGCAAATTACACAGTTCTGTAATTCTAATTATTGACATCTTCATTGTGTTTTGTTGAGTCATGATAAAGAAACATTTCAGGTTTTGATTTAGATTATTAACCCTTTCCCTCATACAACAATTCTGCAGCAGACGACTTGGACCATATTTTGACAAAACATAGAAAATCTCCATAATTGAATGAATAACCTATGACAAAAAGTGGAAAACATTGTGGCAAAAGGAACAAGAGGCCCATGAGGGCCTATGCTCTACTGGTATGGTTCTTTGGTCATTTTCAATCCAGAGCATGTATGTATGGTGAAGATCGGATAGTAAATGGAGGCTCTTTTGTGTTCACAAGCTGTATTATAGCAATTTTTACAATTTCATGGGCCATAATCCAGTCTTGGCGGATCTGGCTGGTTTTCAAAAGGAACCAAGCTCTCATCAATATTTAACTACTATCTAAGTTTGGTGAAGATCAGATAGTAAATAGAGCCTCTATTGTGTTCACATGCTCAATTATAGCAATTTATACAATTTCAAGGGCCATAATCCAGTCTTGCATGGGTGGATCTGGTTTATGAAAGGAACCGAGCTCTCATGGATATCTAACTGCTGTATAAGTTTGGTTGAGATACAATTAAAAGTGAAGACTGTATCGTGTTAACAAGCTCTTTTATAGCAATTTTGACCATTTCAAGGGCCATAATCCAGTCATGCATGAGCGGATCTGGCTGGTTTTCGAAAGGAACCGAGCTCTCATGGATATCTAACTGCTGTATAAGTTTGGTTGAGATACAATTAAAAGTGAAGACTGTATCGTGTTAACAAGCTCTTTTATAGCAATTTTGACCATTTCAAGGGCCATAATCCAGTCATGCATGGGCGGATCTGGCTGGTTTTCGAAAGGAACCGAGCTCTCATGAATATCTAACTACTGTATAAGTTTGGTTGAGATACAATCAAAAGTGAAGACTGTATCGTGTTAACAAGAAATTGTTTACGGACGCACGCACGCACGCACGCCGGACAAATCACCACGACATAAGCCCTTCTGGCCTTTGGCCAGTAGAGCTAAAAAGTGCATGTTTGGTGTAATTTCTTCTTTTGTCACTATGTTTTCATAAAGCGTCTGCTACAAAGGTGTCAGAAAGCGTCTATATTAGGGAAAGGGTTAACCCTTTTGTCTCATATGCGAAAATGTCTAAGCAAAAGTGTTAAAATTCTCCCATTTTCTCATTTTGTTATAATATTTTCTAAAGTTGTCTGCTGCAGATGTGTTTGTAGATGGGAAAGATTATACTCTTTATCTTGATGCCTGTTGGATAATGCCTTACATACAAACAAATACAAAAAGCTACCTGATGGATAAAGCACCTTGTCTATTTCGAACATGAGTGGTAGCTTGTTTACACAGTATATAAAGGCATTGTCGCCTATGGAGGTCTGTATCTTGACAATAGTCACCTCATCTTTATTGGGTATCAGCTCTGTAACTGATTCTGTCGTCAATCCATCAAAGGACTTCAGTATTTCTGCACGCAGTTTTTTTCTGAAGTAGTAGAACAAACTTTGTTTCAATTTTCTATCCAACATGTATTCAAATTCGAAAAGAATTAGGCGAAGTTTACAAATAAATAAGTTTGACCATATAACTGCTAGAATATTTTAAAAGTAGTCTTTCTTGAAAATATCTGACAAAAGATTTTAAAACAAGAACAAGAGGGCCATGATGGCCCTTGAATCGCTCACCTGATTTTTTATTTTTTTTTCACTTTAGCTATATAAGCCTCGCCCCCTGGCAGCCATAGTTTCCGACCAATCAACTTGGCTTGAAGGAATCTGATAGAGGGTCACCCTAGGAACATTTCTACAAAATTATTTGAAAATCGGCCAGATACTTTTGGAGGAGAAGATTTTTTGAATTTTCACTATAGCCATATAATGCAAAATAGCCCTGCCTACTGGCGGCCATGTTTTTTGACTAATCAACATGGCTTGAAGGAATCTGAAAGTGGGTCATCCAAGGAACATTTCTACAAAATTATTTGAAAATCGGGCTGACACTTTTGGAGAAGAAGATTTTTTAAGTTTGCACTATAGCCATATAAGGCAAAATAGCCCCGCCCCCCCCCCCCCCCCCCCCCCCCCTGGCGGCCATGTTTTTCGACCAATCAACATGGCTTGAAGGAATCTGATAGAGCGTCACCCAAGGAACATTTCTACAAAATCATTTGAAAATCAGCCTGACACTTTCGGAGGAGAAGAATTTTTAAGTTTTCACTTTAGCCATATAAGGCAAAATAGCCCCGCCCCCCTGGCGGCCGTGTTTTTTGACAAATCAACATGGCTTGAAGGAATCTGGTAGAGGGTCATCCAAGGAACATTTCTACAAAATTATTTGAAAATCTGCCAAACAGTTTGGGAGAAGAAGAATTTTGAAGTTTTTTTTCGTTTCGTTGCCATGGAAACCAGAATTCTGCATGGATCCCTAAAATTTGAAGGAATTCTGGTGAGGTCATTAAGAGGATGCTTTCTGTGAAGTTTCATCCCAATTGACCGACTGGTTACTGAGGAGAAGATGTTGAAGATTTTTTAAGTTTACACCTTTGGCCATATAAGGCAAAATAGGCCCCGCCCCCTGGCGGCCATGTTTTTCGACCAATCAACATTGCTTGAAGGAATCTGATAGAGGGTCACCCAAGGAACATTTCTACAAAATTATTTGAAAATCGGCCTTACACTTTCGGAGGAGAAGATTTTTTAAGTTTTCACTATAGCCATATAAGGCAAAATAGCCCCGCCCCCCCTGGCGGCCATGTTTTTCAACCAATCAACACGGCTTGAAGGAATCTGATAGAGGGTCATCCAAGGAACATTTCTACAAAATTATTTGAAAATCTGCCAACCAATTCGGGAGAAGAAGAATTTTGAAGTTTTTTCGGTTTCGTTGCCATGGAAACCAGAATTTTGCATGGATCCCAAAAATTTGAAGGAATTCTGGTGAGGTCATTGAGAGGATGCTTTCTGTGAAGTTTCATCCAAATTGACCCACTGGTTACTGAGGAGAAGAAGTTGACGCACGACGCACGACGGACGCCGGACAAAAGGCGATCACAATAACTCACCTTGAGCAAAGCTCAGGTGAGCTAAAAAGGAATGTATATCATTTTGTTGAAAACTGAAAACAATGTGATACAAGGACAAAATTTCTCATTCTGAGCAATTTCTCTTCTTCCAATTATGTTTTCAAAAGTCATCTGCTACAGGTCAAAAGTCGTTTTTATCAGGTGACGGATTAATGTACCATAAAAAACTCATCTTCTTAACCTTTTCCCACATATAGACACTTTCTGACACATCTGCATCAGTCAACATTTGAAAACATTCTGACAAAAGTAGAAATTGCTCAAAACAAGCAATTTCTTCTTTTATGTTTTCAACTCTTTTCAGTAATTATACCAAGATTTATAGAGTTTTTCTGTGTTTTTGCCCAGATGTTTCCAAAGTCGTCTGCTGCAGATTTGTTGTATGTGGGAAAGGGTTAACAATGTAATCTGTATTGCTACAATATAAACTGGATTCATTAATGCTACAGTAGTACTAATTCAACAGACGAATCCACCATGGCCAAGTGGTTAATGTAAGGGATTTGAAACCGTGAGTCCCAGGTTCAACACCTTTTTGCGGAAGTCATTGTTGATTGTAAGGGTAGTATACTGGTTTGTCACACAGAGACGATTAATACATGTTCCATTACCATGTTATGATTGAAATATCATAGAAAATCAAAACACCAATCAAATTAAAGACTAAAATTAATTTTAACCCTTTCCACCTGCAGACGCATTAAATTTTAGATTCAATAGTAGCAGACGTCAGACGACTTTTGAAAAAATTGTGCTCAAGGGTGAAATTGCTCATGATGAGAAATTTCTCCTTTGGCCACAATGTTTTCAACTTTATTTAACAATAGAGCTATCTTTTATGGAGATTTTTCAGGTTTTTGTCACTATGTTTTCAAAATCGTCTGCTGCAGATTTGCTGTATGTGGGAAAGAGTTTTAATTATCAGAAAGTGTAAGATAGGTAGTATAATCCATTTACTAAATACAAGGAGATATCTATTACGAGGAACATCAGCTAAATACTCACCCCCCAAGTCAAATTATGACAAATTTAGTCAAATTAGTAAATATTATTTGAAATATTATTTGATTGATTGTTTGGTGTTTTATGCTGCTTTGAACAATTTTTCTGTTATATCCTTGCATTTCCTGAGTAAGTTACCAGCAATACTGGTCCATTTATCCGGACACCAGCTTGTCAGTCGTAATTCAAACCCCGCAATCCTGAGTGCCAAGGAGGTTAGCCTTTACTACTATTTTAAAGTCTATGGTATGAACCGGCCAGAGATCGAACCTGTGACCTCCAGCACCTGTTTTGCTTACAATAATTTGCATGACAGCATCATTCTGTCAACCACTAGAGTTAGTATTGACATTGTTATTCATGAAGCAAATAAACATAAGTTGCAGTTACTAGCCACTATTATTTTTAACCTTTATTATTAAAATCAAATTCTATTCTTTGTTCCATTTAAATGAAAGTATAGGGTTTGATTGATTGTTTGGGATTTAACGCCGTTTTTAACAATTTCTCAGTCATATCACGGTGGCCAGTTCACCTACACATGTATTTCCTGGTTTTCTCACACCAGTACTCCACACAACAATCTTCCCAAGCAACTGGCTGCTTTTCCACATAGACTTAGCCCATTGGTGGAAGATGAATGACGCATTGACTTTTGTCAAACGTCGGAAAGAATTTCTAAAAATCATCACAATTGCTGACCTTTTTAGATCACCTGAGCCTTAAGGCATAACCTTTTTTTTAACATGTACAGGATAATCATGTTCTCTAAAGTGCACATCCTTTAAATGTGTTATTTTTACAACATTAAAAAATCTAAGCTAAAAAAGAGGTTACATGAAACACCCAAATACATTCAAATATACCTTCAGCATGCAATATATAGTACAAATATATATGAAAATATGTTATCAATATTCGAAAAGATGACATGAAAATGTCATTACAACATAAGTATTAAGTAACATAACTGTTGATAGTATAATCTGACCAATTGCAGCTGTCATACAATGATGGTCTGAAGAATGGGGAGTCTTTAGAAACACAAGCACCATATTGACAATTGTGACAGGTATATAGATTCATTCTTGGACATATTGGTCTGCTAAAATACTGATGTCGTTAATAAACATGATTAATATTTTCTAGCTTACTTGCATTAAATAATGGTTATAGTCTGATAGCATAAATGTAGAGTCCAGAGTACCCCTGGGACCAAGCCTCTTTCTTTTCTACATAAATGATACCCCCAGACAACATCTCATCAACAGTGAAGTTGTTTGCAGATGACACCATTGCATACGTCACTGTCTCCTCAGAAAACAATGCTCTGCAAGAAGAACTTGACAAACTAGCTGTTTGGAAATAAAAATGAATGATGAAGCTCCACCCTGACAAATATGTTATCCTACCTGTAAGCAAAAAGAAAGAACCAATCGACGAAAACTACAATCTCTATGCCGACAGTTTAGAACATGTTACATCAGCTAAATACCTAGGAGTCACAATTATCTCTGACTTAAAGTGGTATATTTACATAAACAACATTTGTCAAAAGGTCAACACAACTCTCTTTGAAAAGTGAAATAAAGAAAAAGGCATACACATCATTAGTATGGCCAACAATAGATTATGCATGTTCATTATGGGATCTACAGAAAGATAAAAACAAATTAGAGATCTATGGTACAGAGAAGATCAGCTACGTATGTAACAACAGGTACCAAAACATATCATCTGTGGAGACCATATGCTGCAACACCTGAATTGGTCCACATTAGTGGATAGGAGTAAAAAAAGCTACACTGACTCACCTGTACAAGATAGCAAATGAAAAAGTTAAGATCATTGTTAATCAAAAATTTCTAATGCCAGATAGATTATCCAAAAATACGAATGTCCAAATACCACCACGAGGAAGGAATCATTCTTTCCAAGAACAATTAACGCTTTCCCTCATACAACAATTCTGCAGCAGAGACTTTGATCTTATTTTGTCAAAACATAAAAAATCTCCATAGTTGAATGGATAACCTGTGACAAAAAGTGGAAAACATTGTGGCAAAAGGAGAAATTTCTTCTTTTGTCACTATGTTTTCAAAAAGCCGTTTGCTGCAGAGGCGTCAGAAAGCGTCTATATCAGGGAAATGGATAAGGACTGGAATACCTTACATGCCAATTACAACTGCAGCAAGTCCTGATTCATTCAAAAGACTACTGCATGCTTGTTAAACCAAATACGAGTCTTGCTTTTAGTTTTACTACCCTATGGTGGTATAACACATCATTAACCTGTGGTTTTACTTGCACTTGTAAAAAAAATATATGACTCAAAGTAGATCATGTCAGTCACTATGACTCCCTTTGCTGTCAAACTTTTACATACAGTACAGTCAAGTTACCCTTAACGGATCAGTAACGAAACAACGCAGTGCATAAAAGAAACGGTCAATGTTTCGGAACTTGTTTGTTTATAGTACGTCCACAAGTAAATACATTTTCTTTTAAATTGACAAACACTTTTTCAGTTTTAGTGCAGAAACAGCTGTACAGACTGTTGTTTACCAGTTTGAGTTATTGATGCACTAACGGATCAATTGTAGCAATAGGGGATCACATGACTTTCTGATATCAGGGGGGTCATCTCAAGCAACATTTTAGCTGTTAACATCTGCTGTTATTGTACAAGTTATGTTTTATTTAACTGCAGATTTGTATTGATAGATTTCCGATTTAATCACTAGCATCTTAGGGAATGGCTAAATTGTCGAAAATAACATTTTGAGAAAACCCCTCAGACTCTGTCATGGAAACAAAGTGGCGATCCGCTAATGGTTACGTAACTTACCTAGCTATTATATTATCGCTTCAGTGTAAACATGCAAAGACAAATGAGAATGATTGGTTACATTTCAATAAGTGTATGTAATTGTCTTTCATAAAATGTCAAAATAAATAACTAACATAATTAAGATTGCTAGCTAGCTGTTGTTGCCGCGAAAAACAAATGTTCTCTTCAAAACAAGGTATAAATAACTGGGTCACGTAAATTTGAAGTCCGACAAGCATCATTTTTATTGTGTATTTAAATAATACCATAAAGTACAAGTAGTTGTAGTTTACATGACAATTTATACACAATAATTTTGTCTAATAAATTAGTTAGCGTGTCTTAAACATTAAAGTGATCCGCTAAGGGTTACTTAACTGTATATAATATATATATACCTGTAAGATACCTGTAAGATGCTTTTGGGCTCTGTAGTAAGGACATCTGTCCTTTTTAAGCCCCTCTTCTTTTTGGCTATATCTGGCACTATATTGATACTGGTGATCACTAATGTTTAGGTTAAATTTCTTGGTACAGGTAGATTATATCTGGTATTAATATTGATGTCCCTAGACAGCACTTGCTTTTGGGTTCAAAATTGATATAGGATATCCCCTTTCCAGTGACGATCCATCCTAATCTTGAAATTTTCCACATCCTTAGCATCAACAACATGTTGGGGTAAATTGAATCAATCAATCACTCTACGGGAAAATTGGTGCTGACAGAAAGTAGTCCTAAATCTAGCTTTATTAAGTTTTAAATTATGTCCTCTTGTTGATGAAGAGTAGCCAAAAAATTTATCAAAGACACAATCATCTATACCCTTTACAATTTTAAATGTCTGAATAGCATCTCCATGAACTCTCCTATGCGCAAGGGTAGGTAACTGTAGCTCCCGAAGGCGCTCTTGATAAGGGAGATCTCTAAGTGTCGGAACTAACTTTGTTGCTCTCCTCTGAAGTCTTTCTAAGCTCTCAATGTCCTTTCTTAGGTATGGATGCCAAACAACATTTGTAAATTCAAGATGAGGACGAACCAAAGCTGTGTATAGTTTCACAAATACATATTTGTCAATAAAATCGAAAGTCCTCTTAATGAGAAACAAGATGCTGTTTGCCTTATTTATCTTTGTAGAGATATGTTTACTGAATTTCAAGTCCCTTTCAAATAATACGCCAAGATCATTTTCCTCTGTAGCAGATTTCAAATAGTTATTATTCAAGGAATACTGATTTTCAGGGTTATTATAACCGTAGTGTATAACTTTACACTTGTCAACATTAAAAGTCAAATCCCACTAATTTGCCCAATCACTTATAGAAATTAAATCATCTTGTAGGCTGTCACAATCACTTGTTTTAGCATAAATTTTGGTGTCATCCGCAAAGACCTTGACATTTGAATTAACAGCTTCAGTGATGTCGTTTACATATATTATAAAAAGGACGTCCCAGGACACTACCCTGCGGCACCCCACTGTCGACGCTTCTCCATTCCGATATATGTATTTCGAAAATAAATCGAATGAATCAAGAGAATATAAGTTTATCTAAGATACATGTTCTTGTGTGTATTTGATATATTCAATGCACGACATAAAAGTCATAACTTCCTAAGTTCACTGAAGCTGGTTAGTCTAGGATAACATTAGTGTACGAACTAGCAAGAGTACGAATCAATCACCGGTAAAAAATAGTGTAAATTTTGGACAACCCTAAACACTTACCTGTCTGAACCTTTCATTATAGACTGAGTCTTTGTTCTGAATACTTTCTTGAACATTTCACTTATTTATCGTTACTTTTATTTTCAGATAAAGGTAAAAAGATAGAGAAACAGCTGTAACTGTAGGCTGGTCGGTAGATATGTGTGGATAAAATCAAAGCGCTGAAAGTATTAAAGGTATCCCAGTCATAGCACATATCCGAGTTTCCATTTGAATCAAATATGGGAAAAAAAAACACCTACACAATACCTACATACCTATAGAGAGGCTATTTATAGTAAAACAGTCCGGATTACCCCCAATTAACAAGTACGGTCATTATTATAGCATATGACAATATAGAATAGAGAGACTATTTGTATGTGCGTTTCCTCCAAACTTTTTTTTAAATGTAAACTCGGACGCCTTTGTTCAAATAATGTACCATTGGCCTGTAAACAAACTAATCCTTTTTGAAAGAACATACTTTGTCAGATGAAAATATGGGTATTGACTTCTAAATAAAACTTGAGGCTTGAAACTTAATATTGTATATAGGCCTAGACAAACACTCTGATCATATGTTAATAGGCAAAGCCTAGGTAGTGTGAAAGCAAGAACAATTAATTAAACTGTGTCAGTCCAGGGACAATATACACGGTCCCTGGTCAGTCCCAAAACAAGATAGAGTTTTAAAAACATATTGAAAAAAACCTAAACTTATCATGTATTTAAATTTAATCAGTACATATATGTTTTATTGTTTAATAATGTCAGGAGTGTAACAAACTGTGAGATTTCGAGGGAGGTTGATGAAAAACAACACCTTGAGGCATTGAATAATGTTCTTATTTTAAATGCCAGTTATTTGTAAACTCGTAATAAATATAATTGGAAACTGATTGACATGGTTGATTAATTGATTGACTTGAGCGTAACATTATTTTCAATGATATTTCAGTTCACCAAACATTTTTTCCCTGACTTTCTAGAAAAAATACTCCACATAAAAATCTTCCATGACAACTAGCTTCCTTTGCATGATCTGGCTGAGTGTGTAATCTTGAGACAAAGATGAAAACATTATGCATAAAGACAAAGAAAACTTTGCTTTTTGACAAATATTTTGAAAAGTCCCATGTATAAGATATTTCAATATTGAATAGAAATTCCCCATATCATTCTTTAAACTATTTACCTGATATGCTGCTTTAAATCAAGCAAGGGAAATCATAGAAAGGTTAAAGGTATGTTGAGTTAATTTGTTGACGCATATAAAACACTGTGTACACTTGCTCATGATCAGCAATTTCTCCTTTTGCCACAATGTTTCCAATTATATTCATTTCATAATTTCATGAATTAAACTTTGGCTTTCCCTTTTTTTTTTTTTACCTCAACATTGTCGATTGCATCTGCTGCAGATTTGATGTATGTTGGAAAGGGTTAAGTTTAGCAGTTTAAGTTTCAGGTAAAAAAGAATAGTCGACTTCCCCTTCATAAAGTACTTCCAATGAACTAAATCCATAATTTACGGCCCTGTCTTGTGACGAATCAAACTATCCTTTCCTACCATTTCTGTCGCGTTCCTTTTGTTATGTATGTATTACTTGCCTTACAATGACGTCACATGCGTTACAGTGACGTCATATTTGGATGTGTGTAAATCCGGTTAGTTGAAAAAATATTATTTTGAATTAGAAACGAGTTTAATAACACGCAAATTATCACATATGAGATATTTCCTGTTTTCATTCCTTTATCGAGTAGGTAGATATATTGTCTTATTAAATTATTCCATTTAGTTCTATCAAAACTTAGGAATATCCTGTTTGCGGATTTACCGTTTACGAAATTAATAGGTTACGATAATTTTTCAGTCCAATAGTCTAAAACCGGAAGCAAAATTGCCGAAAAAAAGTCCTTAAGTCAAAAAAGTTGAGATTTGATATGTGAAAAACAGTAAAATTGTACTAAATTCTCGTATTTTTTATTGTGGCGATTGGTTTGACAATCGCCACAATGCTAATAGAAACAACAACAACGAAAAATATTTACATAGTCGGTTTTGAACAATCGGTTGATATTTTTTTTCCTTACTGCAAACTAATTTACTCACATCCGTTATAGTTCCATCATTGATGCAGAGACGTGATTAATACGTGTGAAAGCTTGAGCCGAAGGCTCGAGCGAAGCACGCCTATAGGTTATACGTACGAACACATCATACGAGATCAAAACAACGAGAATTCAGTACAATCTTACTGTTTTTCACATATCAAATCTCAACCCCATAGCACTTTTTTTCGGCCATTTTGCTTCCGGTCTTACTGGTGAATGTAGAGCGCCTATGTAATAGAGAGTGAGAGCGCCTTTGTAATAGAGATTGCCAAATGTGACGTCATTGCAACGAAAAGTAACGTCATTGTAAGGCAAGTAATAAATAAATAACAAAAGGAAAACGACAGGAATGGTAGGAAAAGATAGTTTGACTCGTCACAAATGGATTTCATTCACTGGAAGGACTTTATGAAGGCTAAGTCGACTATTCTTTTGTACCTGTCATCATTATTTCATGGATTTTATATCTTTGCAATATAGAGAAGCAATAAACACTTGAAAATGATTGTAAATAATTTCAACGGAAGTTATCGTTCGTTACACTGGCCTCGGATATTATTTTAACTGAAAAGGACGAACAATTCTGTTTCCAACATACATCATTATAAATGGGACTTTTGAAAATATTTGTCAAAAATTACATTTTTCTCAGTCATCTTAAATTGTCTCAAGATTATACATTCAGCCAGATCATGCAAAGTTAGCCATCTGCCTTGTAAGATTGTTGTGTGGAGTAATGTTAAGCGCAAGTCATTCAATCAACCATGGTAAGAGTCAGTTTTCAATTATATGTATTACTAGTTTACAAATAACTGGCATTTGTAAAAATAAATCAGAACATTCTTCAATGCCTTCTAGTGTTGTTTTCCATCAACATCCTTGGAAATCTTACAGTCTATTACAATCCTGACCTAATAAAAAATAAAACAGATATATATGTACAAATTAAACTTAAATGCATGCTAAGTTTCGTTTTTTTCAATATGTTTTTCAAATTCTGTTTTTGTAACTTAAATTTCTACAATTTGCCTATTAATTTGTTTCTTGTTGGGGGACAGACAGTGCTTAATTAATTGTTCTTGCTTTCACACGACCTAGGCTTTGCCTATTAACATATTAATAATTATGTCAGTGCTACTTTGGTACCGGATTGTTACTAATATTTGAGTTTTATCGAGACATTATCTACATAGAGTTAAAATATGTAAATATTATCTTCGTCATGATTGGGCAGATAATAAATATCATTGCGCGTTCTCTGATAATACTCAAATTTGGAAATTCCAAAAGGTTCTATAAATAGCTCGCGAGACTCTGGTGTTCTTAAATCTCAATATTATAAACGCTTTATTTTGTAGTTGTTTAAATATATGAAAGCGTCTAGATGATAAGACTGGTTTACAAAGGTTTAAAGGACACACGATGTCAGTGTGTACACACGTTATGTATACACGTCTGCACGTTCTAGAGTCACTTAGCAATCAATGCTGAAAGTGTAGCCTAATTTAGTTTGGAGATCGAGCATTATAATATATGCCTATATTTTTATAAATTGAACAGTTTGGCAAATAGTGAAATTGTGCTTTTTGAGCATGTTTTGTGTTTGTTTTTGCACTCACATTAATCGAAGCAGTTTAACAACCTCAGAGACATATAAATACACTGTGTTTATATGTCTCTGACAACCCTCAATCATGCAATGTGAAGGGACTAAATTGAACAGACCTGTTTAATATCGGACATCATTGAAACAAACACAAAACTAATGGGTACCTTTTTCTCTCCTTTCTTGATAATTTAGTCATTTCTAAAGTGTAAACAATATTTTATCTTAATATGGCCTACATATTACAAATAGCCATTCTAATGAGCTAAAACGGTAGTCTATCGAATACCAACTAGATTTTTCATAACTTTGGAATGGCCTAATTTTGAACACATCATGACCAATTTCAGAACATAACTAAAACATCACCAAGACAACATTCTGGCAAACTAACATTATTCTACTGTCAAAAGATGCAGGGTTGATACATTCTCAAATATACCCGCACCAGAGTCATCGCAAGCCATACACCGATATACTGCTTGTTACTTTGCAGGATTTTCCATACGATCGCCACTACAGTGCCATTGGCGCTTTGATCTCTTATGATGTCTTCGTACGGGTAACCTATAGGCGTGCTTCGGCTCGAGCTTTCACACGTAAAATATTATTATTTTTAGGGGGAAATGCGACCTCTTCAGATGTCCTCATGACTTTTTGCTAAATTTGTTCTAGTGACCTAGATTTTCTTGTTTTTGATCCACATTGTGTTATATTCGAACAGAGTCTATATCAAAACAAACCTTCTGATACAGTTTATCATACTTAAGTCGAAAATTAGGCCCATTTTAAAATACCATAATCAGAAGAGTGCATTGGTTCGACTATAATGCTCACTTGAGTTCCAAAACTCTGTTTGATAAGGGGTTTATAATAAATACTTAATGAAGTAATTTTAGAAGTCAATTTAAACATGATTTTCCTTAAATTTGGCAAAATGACCTATTTTTTGGCACAATGTCCCAAATTTGAACATAGCCAATATTACCAAAACAAACATTTTGTCAAAGTTTCAACATGCTCAAGTCAAAAGTGTTGCCTCTCTATAAGGGAATTACACGAGATACACGAGATCAGAGTCAGTATTTACAACAGTCTACAGTGGTAATAAATGCTTTTTGTAACTGAAGGTCATCGTGATCCTACCATATTTACCTCAAAATGACCAGAAGTCGTCTACAAGGTCTACCAAGCTTCATACCAATTTTGAATTCCTGATGTAACCTGATATTGTTAAAGCAATATACACCCCGTTCTTTGAAGAGGGCAGGTTGATGAGCATAACAAAGGTTAATAGGTAATCAAATAACAAAGAAGGAACAAGTCATCAATTTCAGATCTGAACCAGTAATGAAATAGGAACAACCAACGAGAAATGAATTTCACAATAAAAATGAATAACGAAGAAAGAATCAGTCATCATTTTTTTCAGATCTGAATCAGTAATGAAATAGGAACAACTAACGAGAAATCAATTTCACAATAACAAATGAATAACGAAGAAGGAACCAGTAATCAATTTCAGAGTCTGAATCAGTAATGAAATAGGAACAATCAACGAGAAATCAATTTCACAATAAGTAACGAAGAGGAAGGAACAAGAAATGACCTTCATACAACAACCTAGCACTTGGACAGTCAGTTTTACAACGTTTCGACTCACACATGTTCTGGTAGCTCAGTCGGTAGCGACGCGGGCTGTCAAACCAGGGGTTCAAATCCCAGCTCGGCCAACATTCTTTCCGACGTTTGACAAAAGTGACTGTGAAAATTAAGCGTCATTCGTCTTTCATCAATGGGCTTACAGTCTATGTGGAAAAGCAGCCAGTTGCTTAGCAAGTATGTTGTGTTGAGTACCGGTGTGAGAAAGCTTGGAAACACATGATTTAATGAACTGGCCGCCGTGATATGACTGAACAACTGTTGAAAACGGCGTTACGGCTCAATCAATCAATCAATCAATGTTCTGAAACGCATACACACCAGCACTGTTAAATGATAAAGTACAATATTACATTCTAGTTTTCACGTTCAACGCTTTTTTCAAAACATTAGTTGGAAAAAATGACCGAGCATGTGCTGGTTACAACATAATATCTTGTAAATGCCAGGAAATGTAATTGCCTTTCCAAACACATTTCAAACAATTCGTGCTGTATATATATTTTCTTTTTTTCTGGAGGTTTGGACTATTATAGATATTGTCAATTTTGTTTATACTTTACAGGAGTCGTGACTGGTGTTCTCATCAAGAAACTAGGAGTTGCCAAAACGGCTTTCATTGGAAAAGTTTGTTTGTCTGGCGGATTTTTATTGTCGTACTTCGCAACTGAACTAGCAGTTTTGTACATCACAATTGGTGTCATTGCAGGCAATTGTCATTTTTGTCATTTACAGTAAAGTAGTATTGCACGTTACTTGTGCCTTGGTCGTGTTTTTAGTTATATGCAAGCTGAAAGCAATATCATTAAGTCTGCACGAATAGTTAGTAGGCTACTGAGCAATAAATAACCTTATCATAAACAATGGGAAGAGGAGCACCGGTACATTTTGATACACTCATTTAATTTAGAATGGTTCGCCCCTGTTATATCGAATATTGTCCTTAGAAAAATTACTTTCATATAAACCTTGAGAATATTTTAATTAGGGTCTGTGGCTTTCGAATTAGCACTCTATTGTCGTGAAAAACCATCTCTTCCAGCCACATGTCATTCATCTCATAATAGTGTTGATTAAATATATTGCAGGAGTTGGCGAGTCCTTTACACACATTTGTTCCGTGGTAACCACAGGAAGACTTTTTTACGACAACAAAAGTCAAACCTTCTTTCTGACTATACAGAATGCTTCACTGGTGCAGCCGGTATAATACTTCCATATTTATTTGACTGGTTGGTGAATTCCTATGGCTTGAACGGAGCTTTCGTTATACTAGGCGGAGTTTATCTAAACTTGATAGCTTGTACTATTATATTCTACTACTCACACACTGGACACGGCAATTCTGGGGTAACACATGAAAGAATTAAAGATGAACAAGGAATAATAGAAAATAAAGACAGTCAGAGAATATAAAAAACGAAAAACAAAAGAGTAGAAGACACAAATAAAGACAAGCAGGGAAAACCAAGAACAATAGACGAACAGGAAATATCAAGAACTAAAATCGAACAACAAATACTAGAAAAAGACCAGCAACGAATATCAAGAAATGGAGAGGAAAAACGGATAGAAGAAAATAAATATGAACAACGATTAGTATTAACTAAAGACAAACAACGACCAGAAACAAGTGAATTCGAACAACGTGTATCTATAACTAAAGACGAACAACGATTACAAGCGATTAAATACGAAGAACGCTTTCTAACAACTAAAGACGACAAACGGCTAGAAACAAATCAAGGCCAACAGCGAATATCAACAGTTCAAGAGGGACAAACGCTAGAATCAATTAAAGACACACAAGAGGCGGACAATATTAAGGTTTCAGTAACAAGCGTTACCTTTATTCTGTTTATGTTCGGTGAAACAATTGCAATGGCAAATTCATTGGAACATTTGTAGTTTATATGGACGTCTTGAAGTTCAAACATATTTCACATTCCAGAAGTCTTGTATGCTTAGTTGCCTTAACTGTTTCGAGCACACTTTTTCGATTCTTACCAGTTTTTGTTAAACAATGGTCGGGTATTCCTATGTATACTCTTCTGCTTGCAACGGCTTGCGAATTAATTGGTCAGGTCATGCTTCTATTATCAACTTCGTTCCCATCAATACTAATTGGTGCGGTCTTAACTGGAGTTACCGATTGTGCAACAATGTCAGGAGCTGCGGTTGTTGTCTTTAGGTTAATAAATCCGAAATCACAATCGTTCGCCTATGGTGTAATATTTACAGGAATTGGCGTGTTTTCAAGTGGTGCGGCGCCGTTGTATGGTATGTATTTATTATTAATTATCGTCAATCGATTCTAGCTACCCAAATTTAATGTATTGCGAATATATAGTTTGTCATTTTTTTTATATATTAGATCTTTACAGATTATCGTTACCAACTTCAAATATAGCCTGTGAATTACATGCCTAGCCGCTTATATGATTCGTAGCATTATCCGGCCATTTTATCAATTATTTTACAATATGTAAACTTCAATATAGATGGCTTGTACAACCTGTAAATAATAACTAAACTCTTGCATGCCTATATGTTTGTTTATTATTTTAGTTGACTTAGCTTTGATACGAGTCGAAGTAGTCAAACGGAGGATGCAGAAAACTATGAGTTATTGCCCTTTGTCATGCTTTCTGGTTTGGTAATTTATTCCGGGTATTACATGTATCAATGGTTCAAACTTCAAACTTGATATACACAACGTAATGCAGGGTGCAAAATAGTAAACAAGAATAATAACTCATTGCTGTCTATTTAGATATTTAATTGAGTAATTCCTCTTGTTACCTTTTCCTGTCCGACAATTACCTCTTTTCCGTAAGGTAACATCTTCAATTTTACAGACATCCTATGACCTGCAAAAGTTTATTGCACAAGACAAATAACTATAAAAAATAACTCGACACTATCGGAGGTATCAACTTTTAACTTAATTTACAAATATAAGGTTAACAGACGCAGTACAATGAGCAAGGACACTTGAGCAATGCTCCAGGAAAACCAGGAAAACCAACCTTAACGTAACTATTACAGATATAAACATGTATCTACCTGCACAGTTTAGAACTAAGACTTATTGGCGAAAAAGGCAGAGTAAGATTAGATTGAATTGATGACATGCTGCTCTGGAATAACACTGGTCGTAAAAGGATTACAATTGGCTTTAGCGGATTTTCGGGCATTTGTTCTTTTAATTCTATTTTATGAACTTGGTTTTTTTATTTTTCAGGAGCTATATATAACCTGACAGACTCCTACTTTTCTGTGCTTGTCATTACATCATCCGTTAACCTACTGTCTATGGTACTCGCTTATGTACAAACGACTGCAGAAACGGAACAATCCTGAACTATCCTAGCTTGGGAAGATATTCACTGCTGTATCCATACGGGGCATTGGAATTAACATTTTCCCACATACAAAAAATCTGCAGCAGACGACCTTTAGAACATAGAGGCAAAAACCTGAAAATTCTCCATAAAAGATAGCTTAACATGTTAAATAAAGTTGAAAACATTGTGACCAAAGGAGCAATTTCATCTTTGGCCACAATGTTTTCAAAAGTCGTCTGCTGTTACTACGTAAAAACGTCTCTGCAGGTGGGTAAGGGTTAACAGTACTTAAATTATACATAAACGTTTATTATGCGAGACAGTGAAACAATCATATCAAGAAAAGAGTGCAGCAGCAATTCTGTGTGCTTTAATGAGCAATCAGTACTGCTGCTACGTTGTTTTTAAAAGTCGGGTCTGTTCAAGGAAATGGTTCGGGTCAAACGATAAGTTTTCGAATTGTCCCATGTTCGATTTATCTAGAATCAACTATAATTAGTATGCACAACACTGTCTGGATATTCAGTGATGTAGAAAAGGTAAAACATCTATTCGCAAATAAATCAAACATATTTACACACACTTTAAAGATGATCAAATTGTATGAACGTTCACTGAACTTCAATGCTAATGCAGAGACGCACCGATAAAACATGTAAGAGGTGCATATGATATGACATTTCCGGACTTGATGTTTGACAGACTGTAAAAAATGTATCATCACTTATAAAAACAGCGTTCCTACGACCTAGTTAAACAATCTACATAAACTAATACATTTTCATGAGTTTTGTTTCGCTCTGTTTTAATTTCTTCCAAAGTCATTGTTCGTATTTCATTCCTGTTTACTAGATAAGAAGAATCATAGTATATGCTTAGGACTTAAACTAACCACTGGTAATTATTATGATGAGAAAACCAAAGGTTGTGATAATTGAAAATTGAATTCTAGTATAGGTATAATATTACCACATAAATTGTATTTAGGAACCTTAGTATGTTCTGCTACACTCTGTTTCGTATTCGGTCATACGAACATTGTGTCAACCTGTGCTTATTTGAACGGACTAACGACAAGAAACATAAATTCATGATAATTGATGGTATTTGTTGTTCAATTCAATTCCTTTCTTCAATCTTATACAAGGGAATGCAGCTTAAAACTGATCTCTTATTAACGTTGTTTGAGTAAGATATGTTTTGTGTAGGCGGGTGTAATCGCTCAGTGTAACTTGTGCACGTTGAATTCATTCATGAATGCATGGATAATTACGAATGGTTATGACGATTGCTACCGCAAAAACAAATCATACCCCAAAACTGCCGAGCCCCGATAACTCAAAGTAGCGACGCGGGCTGTCAATCCAACGGTTATGAGTTCGAACCCCACCTCGGCAAACATTAATTTAGACGTTTGACAAAAGTCACTGACGAGCGGCATTAGTCTTTAAGCGATTTTCAAAAGCAGCCAGTTGCTTGGAAAGTTGATTGTGTGGAGTACTCGTGTGGGAAAGCCAGGCAACACATGAGAAGTGAACTGACCACCGTGATATGACTGGAACAATGTTGACAACGGCGTTAAACCCCATCCCATCAATGATTCCCCAAAATCGACATGCGGAGATCCGTATCAAACCATTCCTTGACGTGCCGTATATACTTTGTTGATTATACTTACCGACTAGCCATGCGCATAGAACCGTGATGTTTACAAGGTATCGCATACCTGGGTTACCTGACGTTATAGATAGGCTTGCTGATTCAGTAAGACACGTGCACGTATCGGGACTAATACTATAGTTATGGAATTGAAAGAAGTATCAAAGATGCCTGAAATTCACGAAAATTCAGTTGTCACATACAGCAAGTAAGAGCTTTGTTTTGTTAAACTTTGTACTCTGAAATTGCGAATGTACTTTGTCCTTGATTTTTCCTTTGCGACGTTTTTAAACGTATCCAATTTGACTTTGTATGTGGCTGACCTAATTGTATGAAAAGGTTAAAAGTCATTATATTGTACCGGTCACCCACTACACATTACATTGAAACACTTTAAGACAAAGGGAGAACTGCCTCATAATGATCAATTTCTCCTTGTGCCAATATGTGTTCAACTCTATTCTGAAATTAAACTTTTATTCATTAGTCGCCGGGCAGAAGCCCGCGACTTCTATTTTTAATAACTTTTCGGAAATGACATGGGAGGAGAGTTATTATTAGAAAAAACAAATTTAAATGTCTTGAACATATTACAATTGTGATTGTTGAAAAACACTTAGTTATGATACATCTAAAATGAAATAAATAATCCGATGTTTTAAGTATTTGCGGTTTCTTTATTTTGACTCGCATTTATGTTTTTTATGTCTTATTTACGAAGACAAAAAGAGTCCCTGCTAGACTTGCTGCAGACTGTTATGTGTCAATATCGAGATACAAATCACGTCGAATTCTCCTTTAGTAGCAATTTTAACTTACTGAATGTTATTTTCATGTTCAAAAAAATGTCTTGATTTATGTAGAATCATTTAATAATGTTAATCCATAAATATCTAAAATAGGAACTGTTTCTAAGCTAAATATGTTGAATAAAGTGACTACCGATACCAACTGCGTAGATAAATCTCCTTTGCAGAGAGCCGTTCTTTACAATCACTTTTAAATGTGTTAGATTCCCTACAAGCATTTTGCTTGCGATCTGCATATTGTTATGCATCATTGACACAAGGGCGCTCATCATTATATAATTTTATAACATGAGTAGACTAATGGTTGGCAAGATTACTCATTTCCTGCGTATGATCAATAATTAGTTAGCTGTGTACATGTTCAACCTACCTTAGAATGGAGATTGATCATCTAAAACTTAGAATGAAGATTTTCATCTAAAACAATGAAATGCTTTAATTATATTTCAATGAAGGACATTCACTTCGTTGACAAAAAAAAAAATGCAAGTTATGATACATTTTCACTTGACCCCACCCCTGATGTTCCAACATACCCTTTAGTTGATAACTGGTTTTTTTCAACTACTATAATGTAAGTGTTATGCATAACTGCAGTATGGATTTCCGGCGACATTGATGCGTTGCATCAACTTTCTCTTGTATATATTTTAAATATGTTTTTTCAAATTTTCATCTGTCTCATATTTGTCGTATGCGGGAAAGGATTAATGTACCTGGTTAAGTTTGCCTTTCAAACAACTGGCTAGCAGCGTGAACTCTTAAGACGTCATCTTTAATGTCTTTAAATGATAACTTTATGTATTATGAGTGAACCTATAACTGACTGTTAATCAAATGGCTGTTCTTTGTAAACATTATCTCCACAGTCGCTGCGCAACGGTTATGATGGAGTGCCCCTCGGCAAGGCTCATTTCATAGCCTAGTACTGGTTTGTTTACCCAGGGACACGAGAACTGTCGCCGTGATATAATCGAAATAATGTTAAAAACGGCATAAAACCCCAATTAAACAAATTGTAAACATTATAGATTGACATTTAATATTGCCGATCAACCAACATGTTTGAAGTAGGTAGACAATTCAATTCTGATGATTATGATGATGATTGGTCATCAACATGTTTCTGTTCATTGTTCTTTTGGAAATTTGGTTGATGCTGCTTACACCAGTGTGTTTAGTTATATCACGTCATTGTTGGTGTAATTGTTAGTACAACTGTTATTTATCTTTACAATATGACACAATCGAAAATGAGTGTTACCATAGCCCCAAGAGTGAAAGATACTGTTACCATATTTAAAACCTTTGGTATGATCCGACCGGGACTCGGACCCTGTTCTCCAACATTCGGAACTCACGTAAAGTATATATAGACAGCTATATATACACACCATAACATTAACAGTTTAAAAGATTAGCTTTACACTCGTAAAATCGATATGCATGAATAAATTAAGTCACATCAATATACTTTATATGCAAAGAATATAAAAAGGAAGATTTTATGTAAAATATAAAGTAAACACAGTACATTTGAGATTATCAAAGCAAACCAATAAATAATTTTAAAATACCTTAAAATGTGTTCCCTAACCTTGCATCCTTTCCCTCATGCGACAATTCTGCAGCAGACGACTTTGAACATATTTTATCTCTATAATTGAATGGATTACCTATGACTAAAAGTGGAAATCATTGTGGGAAAAGGAGAAATAGTGAGACAGCTTGTTTGTCACTTAGACATTACTTTTTACCAAATTTCATGTTGGACGAAAAATGGAGTGGTCTTATTTTTAACATGGATTGATTGATTGGGGTTTAACGCCGTTTTCAACAATTTTTCAGTCATATCACGGCGGTCAGCTCACCTCCTCATGTGTTTCCTGGCTTCCCCACACCAACAATTCACACAACAAACTTCCCAAGCAACTGCCTGGTTTTCCACATAGGCTGTTTGCCCATTGGTGGCAGACAAATGGCGCTTGTTACATTGACTTTATCAAATGTCAGAGAGAATGTTGGCCGAGCTGGGATTCGAACTCACAACCCCTGGATTTACAGCCCGCGTCGTTACCGACTGAGCTACATTTTTTTTTAACACGGAAGAGTCGACTTTGTGAAACTCGGCCAGTGAAAGAGTAAAATAAATACATGTTTTTCATTTTATCTAAAAAACGGATATACCATGGCATTAATCAGAAAAAATGGTATCAAATTACTAGAGGAATGTTAACGAAAGCCGACCTTAATGAGGAACACGGTCCTATTGAGAACTAAATGTTGAACATTGAGCTTAGGAATTATAGAATCAAAATCGTTCTACTGATGTGTCTTGGGTTCTTGTATGACTAGATTGTCAATCTGGAATACCATAACATGCATCATAGTATATTACAGTACAGTCTGGTATCTGTCTTCCTACTCCGAGTATTCCAATAGTATGACCTACACTCTTTATTACAGATTACACAGAGGTTTAGAATTCGCTGCTTGTGTGTGTATTGGCTTCACGGGATGGGGAACATTGCTGTCCTTCGGAGCATTTCTACCTTATATATTGGATAAATACGGAGAAAGCAGGGCCATGTCTAGTATTGTACATTCTTTAATCATCGGTGTGTCTTTGATAACTGGTAAGTACATATTGTTATAATACGCGTCTAGCGATATTGACTCTTAACACCTCGGCGTGTTGTGGAGGACAGTGATGCATTGCTAGAGCTACAGCCTCTCGTACCAAAGGTCATGGGTTCGAATCACGTGAAGAGCGGGTTCTACGCAAAACGGCGCGAGTACTGGTTATGTCTCCCGGAAGCAGATATAGAGCATCATTAAAATAAGCTTAAAACTTGTTTCGCAATCGATGTATTAAAAGTATGTTTTAACTAAAAACACTATTTGCAAGCGAATATGTGCATTCACACAGTCTCGAAAGAGTCTTCACCGCCCGACTAGTTTTTTGTAAATATATAAATCATCTAAGTGATGTTTAAGCGGAGGCCAAATAAGACACGAGTGTGCTATAAGCGGCTAAAACACTACTTAGGGCTCTCATCATCTGCGAATATGTGTGTCTGTAAAGAACGTTTGGACTTCGGTTATAAGAACCAGTTCAAATCAATTTATATTTGAATGATAAGAACACAGGTCGAACCCCTACTCAAACATTAATTTTTCCCGATAGTTGACAAAAGTCATTATGCACATGAACGCAGAAAAACAATTCCCTTTTTATTATATTCATGTAGAAAGTAATTTATTATTTCGATGTTTAGACCACCAACAGTGGTACCCTCGTGACGAAACTGGGAACCGGTAAAACGTCGTTTGTGGGGGCAGTGTGTCTTTCTGGAGGGTTTATGATGTCATTCTTCGCATCTAAAATGACGGTACTGTTTGTTACTATCGGTGTTGTCGCAGGTAAACCTTTCTTCATTGATACACCAGGCCCTATGTTCTCAAATTGTTTTAGATAACATTCTAATCATAAATCAACTAAGTAACACACTTTTTGATTAGCTAAACCGTATGGTTAAGCCCATCATGGATTGTATTTGTGTGTTACTACCGGTGTTGTCGCAGGCTAACCTTTCTTCATTAATACACCAGGCCCTATGTGCTCAAATTGATTTAGATATAATTGTAATCATAAATCAACTAAGTAATACACTTTTCGATTAGCTAAACCGTATGGTTAAGCCCATCATAAATTGTGTTATTTTGAAGTTTAGAATAAGTCTTAAGAATTATAATGCATTTAAAATGGTTGGTGCATACGTAACCAGGGTCCGAAACTATAAAACTCTGAAAACGTTCTCAGTGCTCCGAAATGAACTCCAGAACTCTTTAAAAGGGATTTGCTTCCTGCTTTTATTTGGTTTCTAAACCTTATTAATGTCTCAGTGAGACGATTGTTTTGATTGTCCACTATATAAATAAAGATCAAAATATAAGTGACCTATTCACTCCACCAAATCAAGGCATCTTTGTAACGCAAATGTTTTGTTTGCAATATGTCTTACTCCGCTGTTAACAGTGTTTCAAGACGTTTCCTGGGTAAGGTATTAATACTACTGGTCAATATATCCCAATACCAGCGAGTCAGTCGTAATGCTAACCTCACACTCCTGAGCGCCAAGTAGGGAAAGCCATTACTGCCATTTTAAAAATGTACGGAAATCTTTGTTTTTACAAATAGGACTACCTACGTTCAGTGCTTATATGAGCAGCTTCTGGCGATCGATTTGGTGTTTTATGCATACACATCGACGTACAGCGAGGTCTCACATGAGCCTGCGCATCTGCACATTATCAGCAGAGTCTTTACCGTCAGCCGATATGTTATGTGCACATTCTGACATAAAATGGAAGTGAAGTCCTAGTATTTGTATGCCATTATGTTTTTAAAGCATGTCAATGCGGAGAGTCATTTAACCGATGTCAAAATATATACTTTGTTTAAAGTATGAACAAGACGAATTATGATGCAAAGCATCAAAGACGCCGCGCATGATTTTGAAGCATGACTTACAGGAAGCAGATGCAGTTCAGTACATTTAGATAACCTGTGCAAACAGACAGGATGTAAATATTTGGAACAAGAAGGCCAATTGTCCCTTTATTTTAAACAAGAAGGCCAATATGTGCCTATATTGCTTACCTGGCTACCATAGTCTATAATAAAAGGTTACCAAGAGCAGAAAGGGTCAATTTTGACGTAAGGATTAGACTACGATCTATGTGATATTCAGCATGTGAAGTTTAGTCGTGAAATGACAAGTTACAGTTTGCTTATCATTCATTGCAACTATAATGTGTCATACAAGCTGAAGTTTTTTAATTTGTGTTACCAATAAACGGTTTTAAATCTGCTCTAACTAGATCATTTAGATCAAAAACAAACACACGAGCTTAAATATTAACATATAGTAAGGTGTAATGCCTCTAGTTATACGTTAAGTGTGACATAAGCTTTGGAAGGAGAGGGAGAAGTATATTTTCCTTCCAGTTTAGCAGAAGTATGATAACACAAACGGGAGTATATAAACAAAAAATACGAAGTAATTAAAAAAAGTTTAAAGATATTTATGATCAAATTTGAGCATTATGAAAGTTCACATGTATAATATGGCATGAATTCAATGGTCTGAATGAACAAACTGTATAGGGAGGAACGTTTTAAGTTTAGAAAGACAACACAATTTTATAAATAGGCATAAAAATCCCCCGACTTTGTTTTCGGAGCTTTGATGAATCGGGGCCGTAAACCAAACAATTAAAAACGCGTAGCCTAGGAAGTTGGGGGAAAAGTGAAAATTTGTTTTCTGAGCTTTGATGAATCGTTCGTCAGGGCCGTAAACCGAACTATTAAAAAAAGCGTAGCCTAGGAAGTTGGGGAAAAGTTATTAAATAACAATTAAATGTGTCTAAAGGTTTGTAAAACGGTAGAAGACATACGTACTTTACATCTTTTTTTTTCTCAAATCAGTTAATACAATTTATTGATTCACAAAGGTTGTTATTTTCAAACAGTTTTTCTTCACAATAATAATGTTGGTTGCTCCCTTTTTAGATCACCTTGAGCCTTTGCCAAAGGCTCAAGGAAGGCTCAAGGTGAGCTATTCTGGTCACTTTTTGTCCGTCGTCCGTCGTAAACATTTTATGATTTAGATCATCTCCTACTTAACCACATCACCAATTTCAACCAAACTTCACAGGAATGTTCCTTTGGTGGACCTCTTTCAAAATTGTTCAAAGATTTAAATTCCATCGAGACTTTGGTTGCTGCGGCATCGGAAAAAGGAAAAATTGCCAAATCTTAAAAAATCTTCTTGTCCAAAAGAACTGGCCCGATTTGAAAATTATTTTGCACAAATGTTCCTTGGGGTACCTTCTACCAAGATTGTTCAAATATTTCCGATCCATTGAAAAACATGGCCGCCAGGGGGCGGAGCTTATTTTCCTTATATGTGCATTGTTAAAACTTTAAAAATCTTCTTGTCCAAAAGTACTGGCCTGATTTGAAAATTATATTTTGCACAAATGTTTCTTGGGGCACTGTCTACCAAGATTGTTCAAATATAACCGATCCGTTGAAAAACATGGCCGCTAGGGTTGCTGCGGAATCAGAAAGGGGGCAAAATGTCCAAACTTTAAACATCTTCTTCTCTAGATCTGCATGTCAGATTCCAATATAGTTTGATAGAAATTATCCTTGGGTGAGCTTCTACAAAGATTGTTCAAGGCATACTGTTTGGTTGAAAAACATGGCATTCAGGAGGCATCACAAAAGGGGCCAAATGACAAAATTTGGAAATTCCATTTTATTAAGTTCTTGTCTGACATTAAGGAAATTGAATGGGAATCCTACTTCAATGATCCTCTACTTAATTTGTTCAAGCCGTATTGATTAGTTACAAAATCATAGCAACCTCGCGTCATCACAAAAGGGGTAAATTGAACTTTTAGCTACAAATGACAACTCCTACCATTCCACTCGACCAATTTCAACGTTACTTCGCAGGAATGTTCCATTGATGGTTCTATTTCAACATTGTTCAAAGACTTGCATTCTGTGTAGAACTTTTGTTGCTGCGGCATCAGAAATTGAGAAAAATACCCAAACTTTAAAAACCTCCTTCTCCATAATCCATTTGTCAGATTCCAAGATAATTTGGCAGAAATGTTCTTTGGGTGACTCTGCAAAAACTGTTCAAGCCATATTGATTTCGTTGACATACAGGGCAGCAAAGTGGCATCAGGAAAGGTGTAAATGACAAAACTTTATAATTCCATTCTAAGTTCTTGTTAGATTTCAAGATACAAATGGCTTTTACTGATAAACTATTTCTTTAACTGAGTGTCCACTCCTTGCAGTTTCATTTGAACTCCTGGTCAAATTTTCACTGATATTTGCAGTTAAATATTTGCTTCTAATTTACTATCATTCAGGTGATCGATTTAGGGCCATCTTGGCCCTCTTGTTTCGATGACGTAACCCCATGGTACAAAATTAAAACCTATTCAATACTGACATCGCGTCAATAAATGATTAGTTTGTGTTAACACTATTGAATTATGCCTAACACCGATAGCTTGGTCGGTAGTGACGCGGGCTGCCAATCCAGGGATCATTGAGATCCAGTTCTTCTATCGCCACAATGTTCTTAATTGTATATGAAAACGGTTCATTCAATTACAGAGAGTTCCCATATGTTTGACGCAATGTTCTTAAATTCACCTGCTGCAGTAATGTTGTTTGTGGGAAATGGTAAAGCTGTGCAGAACAGTGGACCTAGATGCATACTAATATGGCATCCTAATTGATTAATTCATTATCTAAACTTGGTTAAAACCAGACGTAGCGGTTTGTTGTGATATATGTACATACAATCTGATTACGCATAAATGGTTTAGCATGATTAAAGTAATTAATGAGTGATAGATCATCATTGGAGTCTTTTGTGATTGACATGCGAGCACCGAGGACTCAAATCGGACTGCACGAATGCGTATAATGATTTACACATGTTTTAAAAACGTTACGATTGAATACGAGAAAACCAACATTATGGACTCTGTGTAATGTATCGACCCAGATCCGCCTGCTCAGTCCGCACAAGCTCATCCGGACCGATACATTCCGTGCCAGAGGAAAAGAGGTATAACATGAGTCCTGGAACGGCTCATATATATGATACGATATGAATCTAAACTATTTTGTAGGTATTGGTGAATCGTTGACGTACGTTTGTTCCGTAGTTACCACAGGGCGACTATTCAGTGACAAAGGACAAACATTCTTTCTGGTGTTTCAGAGTGCTGCTTCTGGGGTAGCTGGCATTGCTTTGCCTTATTTCTTTGACTGGCTATCTTTAATCTATGGATTGAATGGAGCGTTCCTCGTTCATGGTGCCATTCTTCTCAACCTCGTCGCATGTGCTTTTCTATTTCATTTCTCAAAGCACGGAACGGGAGAATCAGACACGACGAAAGAAATAGAGACACCAACAGGTGTAAAAGAAAATGACAGAGTTAAAATTCCGTTGAAAAGTCTTACCTTTATTTTGTTCGTGCTAAGCGAGACAATAGCCATGTCGAATTTAATTGGTTTTTCAGTTGTGTATATGGACGTTATGACTTTTAAACGTGTAGCTCATTCTCAAAGTCTGATATGTCTAGTCGTGTTCAACATAAGTAGTACACTTGGTCGATTCCTGCCAATGTTAGTTAACGTCTGTACCAAAATTCCTCTATACACTCTGCTATTATCAACCTCTTCTGGATTTATAGGTCAGCTTCTTATTTTGCTTTCAACATCATTTCCACTTATTATAATCGGAACGGCCGCCACAGGAGCTAGCGACGGGGCGACCATCTCGGCAATTGCTGTAATTGTATTTAAGATTGTGGTTCCAGAAGCACATTCCTTTGGTTATGGTTTGATATTTACAGCGATCGGTGTTATTTCAACAGGAGCTGGTCCATTTTTCGGTATGTACAATACAATACAATAGTTTATTAGCGTAATGAGGCCTCCAGCCCACAAAACATATATATTATATCATATTTAACTTACAATGTAGTTGTGTGCACAATCAAATTCCTTCGAAAAGCTTTGAAACGTAATTAAGGGCTATTTTGTTTATAACTACTAGATTTTCATTTTGAAGAAGACTAACAAATCTGTAAGCTTGGTAAAGCATTAAACCACGTATTTAGATACACATCTCTTATAATCTTTATCTTTTCACAAATAAAAAAGGCATTAAATTCATCCTCGATCACTAGAGGTCTCTGTTTGCATAAGTCAATAAACACAAATTCGAGTTTCTCTTTCAAATTAAAATGACGACCAAGTTCAAGGTTAATGTTGTGACTTGAGCATCTAAAACGGGACAGAGAACGTTTATAGTAGAGTTTAATGTCTAAATTTCAATACCTTTCTACATTTAATAATGTTTTAACATTTTCGTACAAATCACACATTGAAGAAGTATTTATATCATTATGCCATATATGTTATGCCATGTTTTTCTCATGTCCCTTGCACAATTAAGACCAACGATTCAAGATGAGTGTGGGAAACAGCCTTGGCTTAATGGTTAGCGTCGGGGATTTAGAACCTGGCGTTTTAGCCGCGCTGCTATATCATTGTGGAGTGCTCTTAGGCAAGCACATTTACTAGCCTAGTTATGGTGTGTTTACCCAGGGATCACGAATAAGTGATGTAACCGAAATAATGTTGGAAACGGCGTAAAACCCCAACAAAACAATTCAAAAGATTATAAGGAAAGCAAAAGATAAAATTCGAATTTTAACATGGTATTTCTTTGTAACAGGCATACATCTTAAACAAGTTCTTACGGCGAAATCATTCATAAACTTATTTTGTGGAGTTTTCCTGATTCTAGGTGCATTATACATCAACTCAAATGTTAATGGTTAACCTTTTCGTTCTTCCTTTGATTAACCTTTGGCCTGCTGGAACAGTTTTTGATAAGCTTGTGCAGTAGAGAGCCTTGCAAGCCAGCCAACACTACCGCGCCGTCCGACAAGGCTGTATACGATTGACTACTCAATTGAACATGTTTACCTTGATACTCTTATAATTGGGTATGAACCCTCCCTAAGAGTGAATGGAAGAGCAGGCGGCTCTTTCTTTAAAGTACTATTATTTTATCCTACGATTTCTACGACAGCACCGTTCAGCGCTGTAAATTGACCTGGATCGAGGCACCTTATATTGTAAACATGTATTAACCCTTTCCCACATACAGGCGTTTTCTGGTGACTTTTATGTATGCGACTTTTGAAAACATTACGACAAATAGAGAAATTGCTCATAATTAGCAATTTTCTCTTTGAACGCAATACTTCAACTCAAGTCAATAGTTCTACATTCATTTATAGAACCAAGATGTCTTCAAAGACTTGTTGAATGTGTCATTTTTTTCAGGAGGTATCTATGATATGACGGATTCGTATTTCCCTGTTTTGATTATAACGACATCGGTTTACTTCGTTTCGGTAATATGTGCTGGTGGGTGTATAATAACGTACGAGCGATTACACAGACATGCAGATATAAACATGATAGACATACAGAGTTCTAGATATGAACCGTTACACGAGAACATCAACATAATCGACTCTGTGTAATGTATCGACCTAGGTCAGCCTGCGCAGGCTAATCCGGGCCGACACATTCCGTCTCAGGGCAATAAAGGTATAGAGTAATGATTCATGAAACAGAAAATCCACTGGAAGCGAAAAGTGTCTGTCCGGATTAGTCTGCGCGGCATGCTAAGGCTGATCCGGGTCGATACGTTACGCAGAGTCCACAATGTTGTATTTCTCGCGGAACGGCTCATATGGTGTATATTTAATGATGTAAAAATGTTCATGTCGCCTGATGCAGGTCCGTCAGAATGTCATGCCGTTCAGGGCAGGTGGTTAGCATGTAAATAAGGGGACATTATGTTACACCAGTCGAAGATCTAGAGGGTCTCGAGAACGGTCTTGACTTAAGTATAAATGTGCAATTGAATCCTCATTAATCATAATAATTGGAAAATAGTTGTTAATGGTCCTTTTAAGCCTTTATCACTTGCAGACACATTTTGACGCAATAACAGCAGACGACTTTTGAAAACATCGTGGCAAAAGGTGAAATTTGTCATGATGAGCGATCTCTCCTTTGGCCACCATGTTTTGAACTTAATTTAAAGTTAAGCTATATGTATATTTTATGGAGATTTTCATGTTTTGTCACCATGTTTTCAAAGTCTTCTGATGCAGATTTGTTGTATGTTAGAAAGGGATAAATACTGGAAGTATTAAAATAGATTTAAAGGATGCTGGACAGATTCTTGGGTAGAAAAATACAGACTCATATAGTTCGGTGCCAAGCTTAGTAAGTTGTTCATTTCCTGAGGTGACCAACTTAGAGATATTAAAATGTTTGTTAATGCTATGAAATCTATGTTCTAAAGTTGAGGGCAAATTATCGTTAATTTCAAAACCTCAGAACATTAACCTTTTAGAACCTTTTACATTAACCTCTTTTCCACATTCAGCAAATATGCTGCAGATGACTTTGATAACATCATGGAAAAGTTTTATAATGAAAGCTTGATTGTTAGAAAGAGTCAAAAACATTCTGGCGAAAGGTAAACATTTGTCATGCTGATAAATATCTTCTTTTCCGCAGTGTTTTCTAAAGTCATCGTATGTACATGTATATTTTTATTACTTTGACATTGAACAATATGTGCTGGAGTCTATGAATGAAGGTTCTGTTCTTTTCTACAATGATAATACACAGTGATAGGCGAGCTGGTATCTGTTGGTGTCCCAATACAACTTGTATGGTCATTTCTATGAATGTGCTCTCTGAAACTAAACGAGTGTATATATGAGCGATGATCTACGAAAACTGACTTGGAATTATTTTGAAATTTATAAATCAAACAAGACTCCATCTAGATGTACGTAATGTGAGAGGCTTGTTCGAAGGCTTCCTCGTCTTATGATTGAACTGTGCAGACTGAGATGAATCAGGATTACATTCATTAACACACACTGCTAGCAAGTGTCATGTGGCTGATTGTCCTGAAGAACCGATCATATTACATGTGAATGCTTTGGTGAGCCTGTGGCACATGTTCAGATCCACATGAGCGTTAACCTAACGCAGATGTAACGATGCCCCAGATCACCTGACATGGTTCAGTGTATTATGTTTTCTACTTAGCCCTTTTGCTGTTACTGCCTCTTTGGTGTTGTGGTAGAGCGTCCGCCTCGGGTGTGGGATGTCGCTTGTTCGACCCCGAACCGGATAACCAAATACTATAAAAATGACAATAATGGCTTTCCATCTTTGGCTTTTAGAATTGCGGGGCTAGTATTGCCACTGTCTAGCCGGTTTGTCTTTTTTCTACAATACTTTCGCATTGTTCTATTGCATGTACTATTCTCATTTCCTTTTGTTTCAGTTTTTTGTGCGATACTGTTAACACTACATCAGAAGTTACACACATCGTTGTATAGTAAATATACCCGAATACCATATTAATAAAAAAATTAAAAACTAAAAGAAATATTATTTAGATACGATCGGATCTACCAGGGGAGATAAGCAGTACGTAGTTTGATGGGACGATAGCACTTTGTTATTCTTCCCCTTGGAAGTATATCATTACAATTCTTGAATGATTCCCTTACAGAAACGACATTTGACAACTGGGCAGAATACTTTTGAAAACGTATTGTGAAGGTGAAATACATTTGTTTGAAGAACCGCTTATCTTTCGAAATAGTTACCAATGAAAATGTCATTGTATCTATCATGTATTACCAATTTCCATATACAGATGCTGTCTGCCGCCTCTGCAGATGATCTGCTTTTCAACGCATTGTGGCAAAAGGAAAAACATCCAATACTTAGCAATTTATCCTTTTGTCACAATGTTTTCAACTCTTTTTAATAATTTCTCTAATAATAATTAAAACTAGCAAAGTGAGTAAAGAAACCGCTTATTTTTGGTAACATTCTGATGTTTGTCGATACAGAAGATGTTTTGACGAAATGGTTTACAAAGGAACACGTTTCAATGCATACATGCAAACATATTATAGCAGGTCATTCACAGATATCACTTATACATTGTTTAAATATTCGTTGAGCACCTCTTATAGGCTAGAAGTTGTGCCTTGTCCAAGGGCAGTCCACCCTCTCCATTGCTATTAAAACACCCTTACTAACCACTCGGCCACAACAGTCTCATGTGAACCAGAGACATATAAACGTTTATATGTCTCTGCGTGAACAGACTGAAAATGATCCTGATGTTGAAGCTCGGCGTCAATCTGGCATATGAAAGAACAACCGTCGTAGAAGGCTGTCTCGTAATGAAATTCCTTTTAGCCAAGAGCTTGTAATAAGGTCGATGCTCCAGGAAAACACAACCGTAACCCTTTCCCAAATATAGACACTTTCTGACGCATCTGCAGCGGACGACTTTGAAAAACATTGTGGCAAAGGAAGAAATTGCTCAAAACGAGCAATTTTTCTATTTGCCACAATGTTTTTAACTATTTTTAATTATCAAACTCCCATTTATGGAGATATTTCACAGCCGTCTGCTGCAGAATTGTCGTATGTGGGAAAGTGTCAATGTAATTTAAACCTGTGTGGAACATCTGATGCATATTCATGGTTAAGGATTCAAATTGATACCACTTAATTATCTGGATCTACACGAGTCGAGTCGCAAATGCCTAACTGTAGGTTTCCGTAAAACGCCTCCCAATTAAATAAGCTAAATAAGTCACACGAGTGACACATACGATCGTGCATTTAAACCTTTCACCGCCGAATTCCTGCACCTGATAGCATCACCACAGAAGTTTAATTAGGTGTCATGATTTAGTGGAAAGGTTTTGCTACATATGATATATGAGCCGATCCACGAGAAAACTAACATTGTTGCATGAATTAAGTATCAACCCGGTTCAGCCTATACCTGCCATGCAGGCTAACCCGGACAGACCAGTTTCGTCTCCTTTTGATTTTCTGTATCAGGAATCATTACTCTTTACCTCTCCCCTGAGACGGAATGCGTCGGCTCGTATAAGCATGCACGGACTGCACAGGCTGATCTGGATCGATACATTACGCAGAGTCCATACTGTAGGTTTTGTCGTGGAACGGCTCATATGTATTGGCAGGGTTGTTCAATTCAATACACTCACGCTGGTATTGTGAACAATGTAAACCAATATTAGACTGCACGAATGTGGAGCTGATTACACGTGTATATCAAACATATACACAATTATTGAAAATTATCTTCGGTACACTTTTTTTGAGAGGGACACAAAACCGATGGTACAACTTCCGATGTATCATCATTATAAGAACATGCAGTTGTCACCTTTAACATGCAGGAAATTGTCGTATTTGTAACCTAGATGTACCGTGTTTGATTTGTGAAAAATACGGTTCGACTGCAATATTTTATTGAACTACTAAATGCATGTACATATATAGTTAAATACTACCTACTTAATGCCAACTAAGACGATGAACTTAAGTGTTAGCTATTAACACTTTGAGACCAACATAGGGTTAAGTACAATATATGTTTTATTAGTTAATTTGTCGTTCGAGCGTTTGATTAACATTTTCCCTAATACAGAATGCTTCTGACGCCGCTACAGCATACGAATTTGAAAACATTTTGGAGCCATGTTTGACACCAGGACTATAATAATTTGATTAATCTTGGTAGAAGTCCACTAGATGAAGTTAGATTTCAAATATTAATCTTTTAGAAAAGATTTTTAAAGTTTTTCCCTATACGAGTATATGTAAAACAAGTGACCCGGGTGGGGCCATTTTTGACCCCAGGTATAATTTGAACAATCTTGGTAGGGTCCACTAGATGAAGCTACAAACCAAATATCAAAGTCTTGGGCCTTCTACTTTTAGACAAGATTTTAAAAGTATTTCCCTATATGAGCATATGTAAAACAAGTTACCCTCGGGGTGGGGCCATCTTTTAACTCAGGGCGATGATTTCAACAATATTGGTAGAGGTCCACTAGATAAAGCTACATACCAAATATCAAAGGCCTGGGCTTTCTACTTTCAGGTATTTCCCCTATAGGAGTCTATGTAAAACAATTGACCCCCAGGGGAGGGGTCATTTTTGACCCTATACGAGTCTATGTTAAACAAGTGACTCCTGGATAGGGGTCGATTTTGACCCCAGGGCTATAATTTGAACAATCTAGGTAGAGGTCCACTAGATGATGCTGCATACCAAATATCAAAGGCCCGGGCCTTCTACCTTTAGACAAGAATTGTTTTAAAGTTTTTCCCCTATCTATGTGAAACAAGTGACCCCCGGGGACTGGTCATTTTTTACCCAAGGGCTATGATTTGAACAATCTTTGTAGAGGTTCACTAGATGATGCTACATACCAAATATCAAAGGCATGGGCCTTCTACTTTCAGACAAGAATACTTTTTAAGTTTTTCCCTAAACGAGTCTATGTAAAACAAGTGACTCCTGGGGAGGGGTCGATTTTGACCCCAGGGCTATAATTTGAACAATCTAGGTAGAGGTCCACTAGATGATGCTGCATACCAAATATCAAAGGCCCGGGCCTTCTACCTTTAGACAAGAATTGTTTTAAAAATTTTCCCCTATCTATGTGAAACAAGTGACCCCCGGGGACGTGTCATTTTTTACCCAAGGGCTATAATTTGAACAATCTTAGTAGAGGTTCACTAGATGATGCTACATACCAAATATCAAAGGCACGGGCTTTCTACTTTCAGACAAGAAGATTTTTTAAGTTTTGGTTAATTTCTCCTTTTATTTTGCTGTGGCAACCAAAGTTCTGCATGGAATAGAAATCTTTGAACAAGTTTGAAAGAGATCCACCCAAGGACCATTCCTGTAAACTTATTTTGAATCTGGTTAATTAGTTTAGGAGGAGAAGTCGTTTGTAGGAAAATGTGAACGGACGGACGACGACGACGACGACGATGACGGACGACGGATGGTGAGCGATCACAAAAGCTCACCTTGCACTTTGTGCATAGGTGAGCTAAAAAGGAGAAACTGCTCATAATGAGAAATTTCTCCTTTTGCCTCAATGTTTTCAACTCTTTTCGATTATAATACTTTATTTGCAGATATTTATTATTATATTTGCCTAATATGTTCAAAGTCGTCTGATGGAGATTTGTTGTAAGTGGGAAAGGGTTACACAAATTCACGAAAAATACCTGGTACGTAAATAATTCATCACAGGTAAAATCATATGTTAGATTGGTACTATATCGTTGTAAATAGCCAACAGTGTACCAGTCTATACATAATCTACTCGGCTACGTTTACGACGAACTCAAGGAGGGTAGGGTCAGGGGGCACGTGCATCTATGGCGCATGCGCAGACACTTGGTTCTCATGAACGCACAACTCTACCTCATCTTCGCAAGCCAAGGGTAATTTGTCCATTACATTACCATAAGTACTTATGGGAATGCTAATGTACGAAGTAGCCTTGGCTAGTGAAGATGACCTCTACCCAGAAGTCAAACTTCAAAATGGAAGCCTCCGTGTTGTATCCGCTTGTTTCATTATCGATACCAGAAAGCTTGTTTTCCTGTTATCTTCATTACGGAGCAGAAATATTTGTACAATGCTGTCATTCCAATCTTATCCGCGTTACAAATATATACATCACTGATTACTGAACTTAGAGGTTCTTATCTTAGGATCATTTCTACACCAGCTTTCAGAATTGCCACTCTCCGCCATTTTGGAAATCTTCTAACTCTCGCTCGAAGCAGGGTTGTAGATAGTCGGGGTCAGAAGGTCATATAACGTTACTAGAGTTAAAACTCTTGCCGTTCTAGTCGGAACTCGGGTTCGTCGTGAATTTAGCCTGATTGTATCATTAGAAGGTGACCAAATAGGACGGTAGAAAACCAAGTCGGTCTATAAATAGACATTTGTACGTCAAACGGTGATCTCTCAAAATGGCAGTAGAGCCAGGTAAGAAGATATATTTTCGTTTCATGTAATCGTTCTTTATTGTACAATGATGTCATTCCAATAATTGATAAATACTGTATTTTCTTTTCATTGATCGTTTATAACCATTATTCCGTTGAAACAGATTTAATAATTATGTATGCTCGTAGTCATGGATATATATGTCTCTGATCATATGTGAGCATGTGTACATGTATATCGACAGCTGCAGTATAACCTTTAAATGTGTTATTTTTACAACATTCAAAAATCTAAACTAAAAAAGAGGTAACATGAAACACCCAAATACACCCAAATACATTCAAATATACCTTCAGCATGCAATATATAGTACACATATGAAAATATTTTATCAATATTGGAAAAGATGACACGAAAATGTCATTACAACATACGTATGCTTTAAAACAAATTGTTGATGGTAAAAGCAGACCAAATGCAGCTGTCATACAATGATGGTCTGAAAAATGGGGAGTCGTTAGAAACACAAGCCTCGTATGGAACAGTTTTATTGTGCTTTGATAAACAGTAGCTGTATGTTTAATACATAATGACATATTCCTTGTGATGAAACTTTATACGCGAAAATGTTTGGAAAATATCGAAAATTTGACGGGTAAAAGGCATCTCTCAAGCCCAATTTTTCCCCCGACAATTATAAAATGTATTTTCCTTACCAGACAGATTTGACGATTGCGAAAGGTATATTTATTCTTGGACATATTGGTCCACTAAATTCTGATGTCGTTAATAAACATGATTAATATTCTAGGTTACTTAGCTGAAGTTGTATGATATAATGGTTATAGTCTTATAGCGTACATTTAGTGTCCAGAGTACCCAAGGGATCTGTACTTGGACATAGCCCTTTTTTACATAAATGATATCCAAGACAACATCTCATTAACAGGGAGGTTGTTTGCAGATGACACCATTGTATACATCACTGTCTCCTCAGAAAATAATACTCTGCAAGAAGAACTTGACAAACTAGATGTTTAGGAAGAAAAATGGATGATGAAGTTCCACCCTGACAAATATGTAATCCTACTCGTAAGAAAAAAGAAAGAGACAATCCTAGGAAACTATACTCTCTACGCCGACAGTTTCGAACATGTAACATCAGCTTAATATCTAGAAGTCACAATAACCTCTGACTTAAATTGGGATGTTCACATAAACAACAAAAGGCCAACACAACTATAGAATTCCTGAAAAGAAACTTAAGCATCTTTGGTCTGATCAGTGTGTGTATACCACGTGACTTTGACGTGAAATATGTTTGTTCGGTTTAGAAGTAAAAACAAAGGTAACTTTTTTACTTCTTCATAATTTTTAATTTAACATAGCGCAGTCTACGCCGCTTACAGAGCCCTATCTCCGGTTTGTTAACGGATATTGATTAGTGGTTTAGTTTCTTCAAACACTTCGATGAACCTTTTCTCAAGAATTATTAATATCGCCGACAGCCGGAGCATTATCAAAACTGAATTTTGAGAACAGGTTCGTCGAAGTGTTTGAAAAAACTAGACCACTAATCAATCTTCTGTACAAAACGGAGATAGGACATTGTAAGCGGCGTAGACTGCGCCATGTTTCATTAAAAAGGGTTAAGAAATAATAAAGTTATCATTGTTTTTACATTCTTATCAAGAGCAATTATTGCCGTCTGACCATGCAAATATGACGTCAAAAGACACGTGGTATACACACACTGAATATAGCAAATGAAATGGTTAAGCTCAATGTTAATCAAAAACTTCTAATGCAAGATAATTTATCCAGAAATAGGAATGTCCACTCCTACCAAATACCACCACGAGGAAGGAATCATTATATCCAAGAACCAGTAAGGACTGGAAAACTTTTCACGCCACAGTGACAGCTGCAGCAAGTCCTGTTTCATTCAAGAGACTACTGCATGATGCTTGTTAACCCTTTCCCACCTATCGCCTATATATATATATATATATATATATCTCACAAAGAAGGTCATGACAGTCACAATAATTTGCCTTTGCTGTCAATATTTTACATGTATGTCAGTATGCATTTCGGAAATAAATCACATGGATCAAGAGAATATAAGTTGATCTAAAATACATGTACTTGTGCGTGTTTAATATATTCAATGCACTAGATAAAAGTCCTTTAATAGATCACTGAAACTGGTTTGTGTAGGTCCTAGGTTACCAGTAGTGTACGAACTAGCCAGAGTACGAATCAGTCACTGTTCTAAATACTTTTTTGATCATTTCACTGCTTTATCGTTAATTATCCCCTCGGTTACGAAGTAAGCGAGAAAGGGATATAGTAACGGGACCGTCCGTATGTATGTATGTATGTATGTATGTATGTATGTGTGTCCTTCCGTCCGTAACAAACCTTGTCATCACTCTACACTAACCATTTCTTGACAGATCTTAACCAAACTTGGTATAAAGTAAGTATATGGTAACATCTTGAAGCCTATTGATTTTCAAGGTCATAGGTCAAAGGTCAAGCCCAAAATAGCCCAAAATTGGACTTGCAATATTTCCGTCCGTAACAAACCTTGTCATCACTCTACACTAACCATTTCTTGACAGATCTTAACCAAACTTAGTATAAAGTAAGTATATGGTAACATCGTAAATCCTATTGATTTTCAAGGTCATAGGTCAAAGGTCAAGCCCAAAATTGGACTTGCAATATTTCCGTCCGTAACAAACCTTATTGGACTTGCAATATTTCCGTCCGTAACAAACCTTGTCATCACTCTACACTAACCATTTATTGACAAATCTTAACTAAACTTGGTATAAAGTAAGTATATGGTAACATCTTGAAGCCTATTGATTTTCAAGGTCATAGGTCAAAGGTCAAGCTCAAAATTGGACTTACAATATTTTCAGCTGTGACAGCCTTGTCACCACTCTACACTGACCATTCCTTGACCGATCTTTATAAAACTTATTATACAGTTAGTTTATGATAATATTTGAAGCCTATTGATTTTCAAGGTCATAGGTCAAAGGTCAAGCCCAAAATTGCACTTACACTATTTTCAGCTGTGGCAACCTTGTCACCATTCTACACTGACCATTACTTGACAGATTTTAACCAAATTTGGTATACAGTTACTTTATGATAATATCTTGAAGCCTATTGATTTTCAAGGTCATAGGTCAAAGGTCAAACTCAAAATTGGACTTACAATATTTTCAGCTGTGGCAGCCTTGTCACAACTCTACACTGACCATTCATTGACCGATCTTAATAAAACTTATTATACAGTTAGTTTATGATATGTCTTGAAGCCTATTGGTTTTCAAGGTCATAGGTCAAAGGTCATGCCCAAAATTGAACTTGATTGAACTTACAATATATCTCAGCTGTGTCAACCTTCTCACCACTCTACACTGACCATTCCTTGACAGATCTTATCCAAACTTGGCATACAGTTAGTTTGTGACAATATTTTGAAGCCTATTGATTCAAGGTCATAGGTCAAAAATTGGACTTAAATATTTAGATCACAAGAGAACTCAATGTGAAAATGGAAAGCCGAGGGGATGCATCCGCTTTGCGGTGCCCTTGTTATATTTTCAGATAAAGGCAAACAGATATAGAAACAATAGCTGTAACTGTCGGCTGGTGCCTGGTAGCTATGTGTCTACGTATGGATAACATTAAATCGCTGAAAGCATCGATGGTAGTTTAGTCATAGCATATAGTTCAACCCACAGGCGTCCGAGTTTCCATTTGAAAAAATATGGAAAAAAACCCACACAATACCATATAGAGAGGCTATTTATAATAAAACGGTCCTGTTTGGGATTGTAATGTTATGTGCTTCCCCCCATTTTTTTCTCAAATGTAAACTCGGACGCCTTTGTTCAAACAATGTACATTTACCATCGGCCGGTAAACAAACCAATGATTTTTGAGAACGAACACACTTTGTGAAGCTTCTCAGAGTCGTCATTGTTGATCAAGTTCCCTTTTCTAATTGTTATTGCTCAAATATAAAATATTTTGAAAAGGGTACAGTGAGTAAATAACTGTTTTCATAAAATGTGTTCACTAGAAGCCTGGATAATAATTGTCGGAATGGTGTAATTGCTCCGAAATGAGCAACGTCTTCCTACCCAACAATATTTTCACTTTGAACCCTTATCTCCTTGCTAGTATTTATATTGTAAAACATGAAACAGCATCAGGTTATTTGTTTATAAGTACAAGTGTCAACAACTGAAATAGTTTACATGTATATGAGATATGTCGTTTGACATTATGGATAGTGAAGGATCCGATCTGAGCTTCTCAGAGTCGTCGTTGTTGATCAAGTTCCCTTTTCTAATTGTTATTGCTCAAATATAAAATCTTTTGAAAAGGGTACAGGGAATGTTTTCATAAAATGTGTTCACTAGAAGCCTGGATAATAATGTGATATGTGTTTAAAGGTGATATCCGGAGGTTTTTATTTACATATTTTATAAAATTATATGACAATTTAAACCAAAATAAACTGTTTTAATAACCAAAAATAGACGAATTATGTTTTTATTCACATTTATCGAATTACAAATTTCTAGTCCCAAACAAATACCACATGGCTTACTTCCCTTGAATTTGGCTTCACTAGAGTAACTTCCCTTTGAATTGTGACGTCATAGGTCGTCTCGAGATTAGTTTGTAAACAAGATGAATGTATAAGACAGGAAAACATGGATTTTTTGGTAGACAGTGATCAATCAAACATTGAAATTAACGAATCTGGACCTATAATACACTATTTGTATGAACCATTTAAACAATTTGCCTCTGGAGATCCAAGAAGCGCCGGAGAAAGCGAGTCTTAGTTCGATGTAGACATCGGGGATGAAATTCCAGACGTTTCAATAGTGTAAGATTTTTATTTTCTGATGCATATTATGCTCGAACATTATAAATGAAGGATTTATACAAAAATTATTAGATTTTATGTGTAAAGTTATTAGAGGGTCGAAAAGTCTGGCTACCTTTCATATATGTTATATCGAGACCTCATAAAAGGCGTTAATCATAATGTTAATGTGTAAAATATATTTCTGTCCCCAATGTTTCATTTAAGGCTATTTTTGCCTACTGCCAGCAAGAAAAATGTAGTAATATGTTCCTTTCTAGTATGATTCTCGATCCGAACACATTTGAAATCGTGTACGCGACGGTGTAAAACAAGTCTGTGTTCATGAAGTTGTAATGACTGATTATAGTTTTGAAGTGCTCACTAGGTAGCGTAAATAGTGAGCAAGCTAATTTCTATAAGATAAATACCTTGTATCATTCTATCTTGCACTGTAATATCGTGTATCGGCCGTTCGCTTTCGGTTCCAGTTATCGAATGACCGAGGAGACCTCTCATGGCCAGTACGTCACTCGGTCTTCCGGACCAACACGACTAAAGCCGATCTCATTACACTTTTAAACATTGAATGATTGAACATTTCAAACGGAGAAATTGATAATTTTGAGTAGCATCTCCTTTTTCTCAACATTGATCAGGCCAAATAAAACATTATGTCTGGTTCCGGTGACATGCCCCCAAAAAGTAGGTAGGGTAGGTCGGCATTTCTTTTTATTTTATTTATTTATTTATTTTTACTGATGCTGAGTGAAAGGTGATATAATAACGTTATTTTAATGTATATTTTGTGTGATTAAAGTCTTCTGTGCGTGCAACACTAAGCTTTTTATGTACTGTAAACATGCATAGTGTGCAAGCTGGAGGAGTTTTATGCACATTTAACCCTATAGGTTTAATAATTGTTTCTTTCTGTACGTGTTATATTTTGAAAATATAATTCGCTATAAACGAGACCATTTTCGGTGCTTGCTATGACTAGTACAGTATTTATGCAATTATATGGCAAAATCATGGGTTGTAGAACATTTTAAATTGACTGAATATCAGCGTAAAAAGAAGTCGCAGGGAATGCTTTACGTTGAATGCTTTAGTGCTGTGCAAATTCGTACATTTATTTAAAAATATGAGGTTTTGATTCGAACCTTGCCACAAGATCTAAAGGGGACTGGTAATAAACCCAGTAAATAAAAGACTGTTTCATCTAAAACTCATACTGTGCTATTTCAGTCTTTAAATCAAATGGTTTTGGGTTTGATAGTTCATTATATTAAAGCTAACAGCTCCTGTTCCAGAAAATAACCAACACTCTAACGCACACATCTGCTTACCAACCAAAAAAGATTGAATATCCAATGTTTCAAATTCAAATAATTGACACATACAATGTATTTCTATTTTCAAAATTTACTTTCCCTTAATCAAGACAACATATTATAGATTCAAAACTTAAACTAAAATTATTAAGTTTTGTTTTATTTTTAGAATGTTTACATGAACGCTTTAAAAACGTTCTTTACAATTCTCTTGAATATTGAGTAAAAAATCGGACCAATTTTTTCGTATTCAAATAAAAAAAAGTTTAGGGTCGGGCGAAAAAAATAGGTAGGGTCGGGTCACCGGAACCAGACAATTTTTTTCTTTTCGCCTCACCTAATGACACCCTCTATGTAATTGTTCGATTCCTTCCTAAAAGTGACTTTCAGAGCTGGATAAACAAAATATATATGAATAATCCATATTGTATTTCCTTTTAAATTCCAGATGCCTATGTGGGAACTGTATTTACATGACAACGTTCACAGAGGCAAAATGCTGTAAAACATCAAATATGAGACAGCAAATCAGAGGGTTAACACAATATGATGGGTTCATTGTGAACTGTCTCAATGTGCATATTTTAGAATAATACCGGTAGTCATTCCTGATTTGGGTATGCACACCTTTTGCTAAAAGCTGTTATGGCTGGATAACAGGCCATCACATGTTAATATTTGAAATAAAGTTAATTAAATGTGAGGAATGGTAAAATTACAAATTTTCCGAAATGTGTCTGTTGTAAAATACTTCAAATGTCTTCTGCATAAGGGAAGTGGTTAATATTCTGTTTATGCATGAAATTCAATTAACTTAAGTGGTCTACTGCAACCCTTTTTAATTTCATAGCTGTTAATTGCCTGAATTTCTTTTACTTTTAGACTATCGCAACACAGCATATGGACGTTTCATCAGATGGACTTCTTGGGAAGAGAGTTAGGAAAGTTTTCCTGCATGACTGTGCAGTAACGGCCATTCAGAATGCTTTTCCATTACAAGAATATTGTGGATTAAGCTACCCAGTGTAAAGCAAATGATAATCCAAAGATTTTACTGAGAACTTCCTTAATTATTACATGGACAATGTTAATTTTCTTGTTTTTGTCATCATTCATGTGTTATAAACAATACCAGTTCAGTTGCTTTTACACATCATTCATGTGACCGCCTTGGCGGTTTCGAGATGGAGCCTCCAACTCGGGTACAGGAGGTCGCAGGTTCGATCCCCAGTTGGGTAGAAATGGCTGCTCAGGGTCTCGGCGTTCAATTACGACCGACTGACTGGTGTCAGGATAAATGGACCATTAGTATTGGTACTCGGGAAATGCTGCGATTTAACTGAAACATTGTTGCTGTGTAAAGCATCAAACAATGTCTAAAAAATGCCTTTAGAAGTTGTTATTCTTGTATTCATTGTAAAAACATTTCAGATACTATGTTGTTAATGAATGGGAGACAATACTATTTTAAAATACAAAATGTCTTTTTTTATTTACTATTTATAATTCATTATAAGAAATATTAATTGTCAGAATGCTATCTTTAAAATTGTGTAAACAAAAAAGTTATTGCTCCTTTTTATACTTTGTATTTCTCCCACTACGCCTTAAAAACTTCATCTTCAGCTAGTTACAATTACAGGTCAGCCATATAATAATATTTTGACGTGTAATAATTGAACCTTATACAACATGCAGACATTTACAATTACAGGTCAGCCATATAATAATATTTTGACGTGTAATAATTGAACCTTATACAACATGCAGACATTTTATTTTGGTCTCAAAGAAGATGACTTTTGAAAACATTGTGAGCAAAAGTGAAAAATGAGCAAATTTACCTTTTGACAGAATACTTTCTATTCTGTATCAACATTCTCATTGAAATTATCCAGCTGTCAGACGTTATTGAAGCAGACGACGTTTCAAATTGACAATCAGGGAAAGGGTTAACACATTATTTTCTGTTTGGTCCTTTTTACCCCATGCAGATAACATTCGGGCCATCTTTTAGTCGGCATCACTTTGAAACAGCATGAGAAAAATTTAAATTGTTCATTAAAGCAATTCTATCTTGTATCACAATGTTGTCCATCCCATCAAAATCAAACAAATCAGAGACACTCTGCAAAATTCTTTTAAGCCATATTGATTGGTTGAAAGACATAATAACAAGACTGCATCAGAATAGGAGTAAATTTGAACATTTAGATTCAAATGACATCTCATCCTAAAACATTGGACCCGTTTTAACCAAACTTAACAGAAATGCTGCTTTGTTGGTCTTCTTACAAGTTTGTTCAAAGATATAAATTCTACTTTTTTGTGCTGTTGCATCAGAAAGAGAGGAAAAAGCCAAAACTTTAAAATTCTTCTCCTCTGAATCCACTTGTCTGATTCCATGATAATTTGGTAGAATTTGTTCTTGAGTAACCTTCTGTAAAAATTGTTCAAGCCATATTGATTGTTTGAAAATTATGGCAGCCAGGCGGCATCTTAAAAGGGACAAAATGACAACATTTTATAATTCTATTATTATTTAAGTTCTTGTATGAAATCAAGATAAGTTAGAAAACAAAATCCTTAATTAACCCTCTGCATAATTTGTTTCAGCCATATTGATTGATTGTAAAAGATTGATTTCAAGAGTTGTTTGATGTGGTTAAATGCCTCTGCAAATTGTAAAGGGTTGATGATTTGTTTCTATGAGTTATTGACTTTTACAAAACATGTTCTGGCAAAAGCGTCTGTTCAAAAATACTAACTAACTTTGTATTTTATTATTTATTAGAAAAATATAAAATTCCTAGACGATATTTAAAGGGTTTGGATAAAGCACCGAAGTCAAAGAGAAAATAAAGTTTACAACACATTACTTATGATGATTAAATAGGAACGTGTTCTATTTGTGGATACTTTATTTAGCAACAATGAACACGGTCTAAAAGTACACAATGGTGTAATACAATTACTAACAATTGACTAGTGTAGATACGGATTTGGCATCAATGTATATCAATACACGAACATAGTATGAAATAGACATAAGCAATTATAGATGTATCAAAAATACAGAAATGGCAAAGTTAATAAATCAGCTAAGATATTTCAATTTAAAAGCGTTATGATTGTTTGGACGTTGTCATGCATGCTGGAAGAACTATATTGCATTGTCATTCCTGAAATATCTATGATGTCCTAAAGTTATGTTTGTCCTACGTTCTGTTGTCTGTTTATTCCTTCATCGCTTGCACACACATTTTGACAAATCTGCACTAGAAAAGGGATGCAAACATTTTGGCAAAGGGAGGAATTGCCAAAAAGGAGAAAATCTTCATTTTGCCACTATTTAATAAGTATACTCTTATTTATTGATTGTTATTAAATGTTTGCAATATGTTTGCAAAGTCGTCTGCTATCGATTTGTTGTAAGTGAGAATCGGTTTTTAACGGTGTTGTATTTATCAAAGTATGGTCATTTGTAAAGGGGCCTTACAACATATACGAGGAGTGCATATTAAGCCAAGTATGTGCATCTTCACAGTCAAGTCATTCACTGTACATCCTCGGTGTCGTAGTGATGAGATCGTCCGCAATCGAGAACAGGTGTCCAGCTTGGTCCGATCTCTAGACGGGTCACACTAAAATGATACAATTTTCTCGTTTTACTTAAGTGTTTTCAACTCTTTCCAATTAAAAACTTTACCGGCAGATACTGATCATTATACTTGCCTAATATGTTCAAAGTCGTCTGATACAGATTTGTTGTATGTGGCAAAGAGTTACACAAACTCACCAAAAATACCTGGTACGTAAATAATTAATCACAGGTAAAACCGTCTGTTATATTGGTACCCTATGTTGCGCAAAGCCAAAACGGTACCAGTCTATACCCGGTTGGATCATTGATTTTATCACTAGAAGGTGACTATCTAGGACGGTAGGAAACCAAGTAGGTCTATAAATAGACAGATTTAAGTCAAACGGTGATCTCTCAAAATGGCAGTTGAACCAGGTAAGCAGATTTGTTTTCGTCTCGTGTAATCGTTCTTTATTAGACAATGCTGTCATTCTAATAATTGATCAATACTGTATTTTTTCATTGATCGTTTATAACCAATATTCCCTTGAACCAGATTTAATAATTATGTATGCTCGTGTATATTTGCGTATTAGTAATCCCTGATAATATTTACAATATAGAACGTATTACATGATTGAGATGAAAAACATCAACAGCTTATTTATAAACATCCTTTTTATTATAACATATTTACATTAATACAATCAAACAGATAAAATAAGAAATTTCCGATTGTTATGCTACACTTTTCATAATGATTATATCTTATATGTATCTGTTTAGGGACGAAAACTGCTATAAGATAGGATATCGTGTTGACATATATTTATTACACAAACTGTACAGTGGAGTGTACTATAAAGATAGGATCATGCTCCTGTTAACGCTGTCAACCCAGAGCTCTAGATAAGGGGCATTTTTCATGTTCTGAAATCCTTATTTGACCTTCAAACCCTATGTTGTGGGTACTCAAAAAAAATCGTCTCAGATTCTTTTGCGTACCCACAACATAGGATTTGGTGCAAACGCAACGTGTAAAATTTATTTTAAAAACATTGTGGCTAAATCAGAAATTTCTAACTATGTGAAATTTCTATCATGCATCAAATGTTTGCATCAAAGTCGTCTGCTGCAGATATGTGTTTAATCAGGGAAAGGGTTAAGAATGAATGAATGTATATTGTTTTATGACGCATCGACAGCTAAGGTCATTTAGCGCGCAATTAAATTTAATTATTCATGATCCCTGGGTAAACAAACCAGTACTAGGCTAGAAAATGTGCCTTGCCCAAGGACACTCCACCATGACCGTAGTGCCGCGACTGGGGATCGAACCCGGGACACCCGGTTTCGTAATCCCCGACGCTAACCACTCGACCACAGCGGATTGGAAAGGGTTAAGGAAGAATTTGATACATTTACAGAGTGCTGTAAGCTTGTCATGAAATTCTATCGTAATCTTTAGCTGATATAGATTGTAAAATAGTTTAACCCTTTTCCGCATATTGACGCTTTACGACGCCTCTGCAGCAGACGTCTTTTTTTGAAAACATGGCGACAAAAGAAGGAATTGCTCAAAATGAGCAATTTCTCCTTTTGTCACCTTTTTTTTTAAACTCTAATCAATTATTATAATTTCATTTAAAGGGAGTTTTCATGCTGCAAAGTTGTCGTATGTAGAAAAGGGTTAAGAATATGTAGTCAGGTCTCGTCTCATAAACTTTCTCCCTGGAAAGCAGAGGTCTAAATAAGTTACACCCCCCCCCCCCCCCCCCCCCACACACACACAAACACACCCACAATGTCTCTCTTATTGTCTAGCAAAACCCTATGATTTGTGTCCTCGAAAGAATCGTCTCATTGTGAGTATTCCGAGTCCCCCCAACATAGGGCTAGTGGGTCAAATACGAAATTGAGAACTTGCAAAACGAACCTTATCTAGAGCTCCGGGAAAGTAAATAACAATCCGCTGCTAGGGCGTCGGACGTTTGACTTTTGGTATTTCCAAGCCATTAAAACACGAGGGTTTCTAATTGAAGAGTGACGAAATCTGTGGGAAAACAATTAACAGCACATAGAATAACACTAAGTGCTTATGAAAAGGCATGACATCTGTACCAGTTCCACTAATATTTGAGAAAAACAAACAAACAAATACCTATATCTTTTGTTTTACTTTCCTTACTCAACACTACGACTTTCCTTACTCGACTTTTCTTACTCGATACTCGACTTTTCTTACTCGAAACTCAACTGTTCTTACTCGAAACTCGACTGTTCTTACTCGAAACTCGACTTTTCTTACTCGAAACTCAACTTTTCTTACTCGACACTCAACTTTTCTTACTCGAAACTCAACTTTTCTTACTCGACACTCAACTTTTCTAACTCGACACTCGACTTTTCTTACTCTACACTCGACCTTCGACAAAAAGTGACACACTTAAAACACACCTGTTAAATCTCAGTATGCCTGTTGTCTGTCTGCCATCTCCCCAATATTAATTCAAATGATGCGAAAGCATTATTGTGATGAGTTCTGGTAAAAGAAAATGTGACGAGCGTAATTCGTGTTCCACCAATGGGCTTACAGTCTTTGTGAAAAAGCATTAAGTTCCTTCGAAAGACTGTAATGTGAAGTATTGGTGAGATTCAGCCCGGGCCGAGCCCCGGTAGCTCAGTCGGTAGCGACACGGGCTGTCAATCCAGGGGTTGTCAGTTCGAATCCCGGCTCGGCCAACTTTCTTTCCGACGATTGACAAAAGTCAATGCGACATGCATCATTCGTCTTCCACCAATGGGCTAAGTCTATGTGGAAAAGCAGCCAGTTGTTTGGGAAGATTGTTGTGTGGAGTACTGGTGTGAGAAAACCAGGAAATGCATGAGTAGGTGAACTGGCCGCCGTGATATAACTGAGAAATTGTTAAAAACGGCGTTAAACCCCAATCAATCAATCAATCAATCAATACAGCGCGGAAACACATTGGTAGATGAACGGTTTGCTGAAATATGAATGAAAATTGTTGAAAACGGCGTTAAACCCCAATATATCAATCATGCTCAAAATATCTACACTGTCAAGCAGATTTGTTTTCATAGTAAAAATAGCTGAAATTTACATTACATAGAATGTAAAGGTTCAAATTGTTGTGTACGTATTGTGGTTGACTGTTTGAAATAGAGAACTACCCATATTGACCAACTAGTTCATGTTGCCTGGTTAAATATGGATACAAGGCAACTTTATAGATTGTTTTAAGTAACAGAGGTCAACCAAAGGTCAATTGATAAGTGCAAGTAATTATCTCTGTTACATGCAGACGCATTGTGACGCACCTGCAGCAAACAACATTTTGGCGAAATAAAGCATTACACCTAAAATCAAACATCCACTATGATATCAATTTATAAGCTTTCAACTTTAAAAATCAGAAAATTAAATAAACAAGAACCCGAACAGGTCTGTTAGTCTCAAAACCGACCAAGTAGAAGATAACTTATAATATCAAACGACTTTTTAGTTTATTACAAATCGCCAATCCCTCATTTTCTGCAAGTGAAACATTTTTTATTGTCTAACTTTACAACATGCGGTTATTGCTACTACAGTAAGGCAAGAGACGGTTTAACCCTTTCCCACATACAATCTCTTTCTGACGCCTCTGCAGTAGACAACTTTTGAAAACACTATAGCAAAAGAAGAAATTGCTCAGATTGAGTAATGTCTTCATTTGCTACACAATTATCATTTTTATTCAATAGTTATTATTTCATTTATAGACAGTTACAATATTTGTGACTTACTGTTTTCAGAGAAACCTGCTGTAGATGTGTTGTACATATAGGACAGTTTTAAAACCAACCATCCATAAACGATACGTATATCCCATGAATATATCTCTACCTTTAACTCCAGGTGACGCGGAATTTATAAGTAAACTTGATGAAGCCAGTAAAAAGAAATGTAAGGATGAGTTACATGAACTGAACGACACAGACAGAGCGTCAGCCGTCCAGTGCTTTAGAAAGTGGATACAAGAACAACCATGGTTACGAACGCCAACAGGTCAGATATTACAGCGCCGAATTCACCAAAGAAGAGTCTCCCGTGTTTAAAATCGGGGCCCCTTTAAATTTCGTGCAATAAGAGTTTTGGAATATTCTGATAACTTGAAGGCAAACAATGCTGATTTCACGATAGACAGCTCGTGACGAGCTGACTCACCTGAATTATAAATAGGTGTTTTCCATATATAACAAATCTGCAACAGACCACTAATAAACATCCAATTAAAACTAAATGTATGTAAAATCTCTATAAATTATTATTTATACTATTATATATTATACTTGTGTATAATATTTGAATGGCGTTAATACCTTGAGAGAAGGAGAACTTGCTCAGTATGAGCAATATCACCATCTGATACAACGTTTTCAAAAGATATCACATGAATATGTTACATCGTGTCTGCATACTTGTAGAAAAGGGTTATCCGTATACTTAAAGTGTCTGTATTATTGACCCTTTCCCACTTACAACAAATCTGAAGCAGACGACTTTGAAAATATACCCGAAAAAATTGGAAACTCCCTTTAAATGTAAGTGCAATAATTGTATAGAGTTGAAAACATGGTGACACAAGGAGAAATTGCTCGTTTTGAGCAATTTCTTCTATTGTCGCCATGTTTTCAAAAGACCGTCTGCTGCAGAGGCGTCAGAAAGGGTCTATATGAGGGAAAGGGTTAAAGTAACTAAGCCGAGTGTATTCTGCTTACCATAATCACATTGACGGCGCCGGTGTCCGTTGCAATTTCAGATACGATTGTTGTATGCTCTATATCTACACTGGCCAGTATGCTCAATAGAAGTGTACTCTCCATTATTGACAATCAATTATGTATTGGAATAATTATACATTTCAGACTTCAGTTTTCTGCTCCGTTTTATTCGTGTACGAAAATACAGTCAGTTAAACGCAAGACAATCGCTGGAGAATTTCTTGACGCAAAGGACAAAGTTTCCCAAATGGTTTCGGAACCAGGACCCAGCTGACAAAATCATACAAGAGATACTTAGATCCGGGTATTTTTTCAGTGAACTCCCGTTAACTCGAACTCGAAAGGAACCCCTCGAATAATGCATCTCTCATTCGCGTTGTTTATTTACGAAAAGCAAGTCAGTGATAAAACCATACCAAGAAAGCAGCACAATAGCAATTATGTTGCTACGAACTGCTGCTACGCTGTTTTTAAAAGACGGACCCGTTCCAGGGAATGGTTTGAGTCAAACGATGTATTTGAATGTTCGAGTTATCGCGAGTCCACTGTATAAATTACCTTACAATTGATCGATACAATAACAAATGTTCCTTTCCCTAATGCAGAAGCATTATGATGTGTTTAGAACAGATGATTTCTTGTCCAAAAATTATTTGGCTCAACTGTTCCTTGGTTGACCCACTATCGAGTGTGTCCAAACCTTTTCGATCCGTGAAAAAACATGGCCGTTAAGGGGCGGGGCTTGAGCAATGTCTCACTTTATCCTTATATTTTCAAAAGTCGTCTGCCTCAGAAACGTACGAAAGCGTATGAATGTGGAGAGAAATGTTAACCTGTTTTATTTAATGCTAAACGATGAGATACTGAGTTCTATCAGTGAGATATAATCCATATTACCCACACTGTGAGTGATATAGGTATGACGTCATTTTCCTAGTTTCCGGTCATGTTATACTACACACGTTATATATATAAAGAAATACTTACGTAATGGGTATATTATTAGATCGGATACAAGCATTGTCATGTGATAAAAACCTTATCTTATCTATTCCCATGTATAATTCCGTATTCCGTAGACTTATTGTCATTGTCTGACATTGTGTAGTAAACAAATACATTCACACAGATTCGTCCGCGTGTGAACAGGTACAAAGACACCAAATAGTTTCATTATTTCATCATCAATTATCCTAAAATACTTTCTTTTTTTTTTTTTTTTTTTTTTAGTGGATATGGTATTCCAAGTCGAAGTGAAACAATTTTAACATTTTTACTCGCGCTACGCGCTCCTGAATATATTCAATTGTATCACTTCTCGATGAGATATATTCCATATCCACTCAAAACAAACAAATATCCTCTATGTAGTGATGTTACACAAAACAATTGCAGGAATTCAACAGGATATAGGCTAATATTGATGCCAAAAGCCGGTCATATTTATCAAAGAACGAACAGGCGTGTCCACTTATACGACAATAGTTTGTTTTCAACGAAGAGCTAATGATTCTCTGAATATTCTTAAATGTCAGACAGGAAGATGTAATTATGGTTTCCAATTTTCTATTCACAGCGTATACATGGTCCCAAAACAGACAGACAAAGATGGATGTCGGATTTTAATCGAGTGTTTTGGTACGAATTGTTCATTAAGAAATTCTTATACATGTTAAAAGTAAAACAAGAGTATTGTTCGTTCATTTATTTAAATAAATCAGAAAGCGGACCTAAACCCCTACTTCACAGACAAGACGTAATTTGATCGGATTGCAGCAAACGAATTTCGAAACATTTTGGAAAGGGGGAAAGTTATCAGAATGAAAAAAAAATCAGGTTCCAACAATGTTTCTACTTAATTCTAAGACTTTGCCTTCTCTAACATTTTGCATATGTTCTACAACATGATTTCATAGTTGTCTGCTGTAGAATCGCCAATGTGGGAAAGAGTAAAGTAATTCATATATGTGACAGAAACCATTCGAAATGTAATGCCTAATTGGGTACACTTTGCTCGTGTTCAATGTTGTTATGTCACATACATTCATTTCCAGGAAAACTTGACATAAAGAAAGTCAAGAAAGACTGGGGTATAGATAACGTATTTAAAGCCATACTCATGGTGTACGAGTGGGTGATGCTTGACGAAAACGCCCAGGTAAATGGTATCAAGTTCCTCTCAGATATGACAGGCATCAGTATGGCACAGGTTATGGCCTTCAGTAAGGACCAGGATGCTATGATGAAATATTTCACGGTAAGTTCGATTTTATGCCCCCATTTTATGCACCCGCAATAGAATGTGTTTGTTAAAGTGTGTGGAAATGGTGGTGATGGAAGGTGGCTTTAACCCTTTCCCTCATATAGACGCTTTCTGATGCCTCTTCAGAGGAAGGCTTTTTGAAAACATAGTGACAAATAAAGAAATTGCTTAAAACGAGCAATTTCTCCTTTTTCCACAATGTTTCCACTTTTAGTCATAGATTATCCATTCAATTATAGAGATTTTCTATTTTTTGACAAAAGTTAAAAGTCGTCTGCTGCAGAATTGTCGTTATTGTTAAATTATCTTGGGGCATGTTCAGATTGTCCTAAAATACCGAGCACTCAGGCACGTGTTAGCCGAATCAACCAATCAAATAACAGTACATGTACTTTGAATAGCGCTCTCCGAGTACTTGGCGTGAGTATAACCTGAGTAAACTCCTGTGTTACATTTCTAACATGTCTTAACCTTTGATTGCTGCAACTGATTTTGCGAAGCTGCGTTCAACATCGGCGCCGTCCGACCAGAATATATACTGTTTGCTGATCAATTCAACAGTTGTAACTTGATACACCTATATTTGACTAGGTACTAGCTTAAATCCAAAGCTGGACAAGTCGATCTTAAAAGTCCATCATTTACCGAGCTACAGTATTGTTTATGAAGATACCAGGAGTAGATTGGTTGGTGTTTAACACCGCTTCCAACACTGTTTTATTTATATCACGGCGTTTCCTGGGTAAGTTACCAGTACTACTGCTCCATTTATCCTGACACCAGACAGTCAGTCGTAATGCTAACCCTGCAACTATGAGAGCAAAGGAGAGCAGCTATTACTACCATTTGTAAAGTCATATGGTATGTCCCGGCAGGGACTGGGCAAAGAACATGACCTACAGTTGCATTGGTAGACAGAGTCATGGTTTACGCAGTTAAATGATAGCTTATACAATTGGTTAGTATCATTTAGCAATATTTCTCATTTGTTTACATCAGATGATCAACACTTTTCATCTACTGTTTACATTCCAGAAAGCGTTGCCCGTGAGAATGAAAGGATTCTTAATGTACAACGAACCATCCTTCTTTGATGTGATATACGCCATGTTTGCGCCGTTTATGTCACAGAAATTAAAAGACAGGGTATGTGCTCTTCAAAAACTATCAGTTGTATTACAAATATTGTCCTATAATCAAAAGGATCACTGACAAAATTATTGGTGTCCTTGTTTAACCCATTTCCACAAATGACACATCGTCAATAGACCACTTGGAACACATCTACACAAAGGTATTGAGAATCTTTATAAATGAAAAATTGTAACTATTCAAAGAGTTGAAAACTTGTGGCAAACGGAGACATCCTTACACAAGTCGTCTGCTGCAGTGGCGTCATAAAGCGTAAGTATATGGAAAAGCGTTGAACTATTTGTTGTATTATAAACATTGTCCTATAATCAAAAGAATCACTGACAACATGGTTAATATCCTTGTATAAACATATGAGCCGTCCCACGTTCCACGAGAAAATCAACAATGTGGTCTCTGCGTAAAGCTTCTGTTTCAAGAATCATTACTCTATACATATACCCCCCTGGGATCTATTTCTCCAAACTCCGTAAAGTTACGGACCCGTAAAGTTACGATGTCCGTAGAATTGAAAAAGTTACAGAAGAGATGCGGAGTTTCAAATTGCATTTCTCCGAACTCCGTATCGTAGTCGTATCTTAGTTGCAGAGTTACGGAGATATTACGTCAGGTATGCTTCCTACCGGGTCATTATTTTGTTTCTCCTGCCTTGTTCTGTTTCAAATCATGTTAGATCTACAGATTGAGCTAAGGAATGCTCCTTTGAAGGGATTTGTAGGCATGGTAATGCAATACAGTGCTAGGATTATTATAGCCAAATATACGTACAGAGTCTATAAGTGTACGTCCATGAATAGACCTGGGGGACCAGTATACAAAGCAGAGTTTAGATAACTGAGAGTAATTGGCATTGTGATCCCTTAAGTCAAACTCGCGTGGCAGTGCTAGTCTTCAACATATCACTGCGGCGGGCAAAGCTTTAGTCTCAGCTTCCACCGTAAGATGGCTCAACTAAATACGGTCATTGGAAAATCCCGAGAACTTGATTGGTTAAATTGCGCGTATTGATTGGTAAACGCACGTGCGGTGAACTTATTTATCAACACAACTTTTACTCAAAATTTCTTTCGCGGGGATTTCTTCTCCGTTTCTTCTAATATTTCATGATTTACGAAATATGTTGACAAAATAATGATGGATTAAGACAATATTTTTCCGTAAATAGTTATTGACAGGGTCTGGTACGGAAAAAGAAGGCTACTACGTCATGATTATCGTAAACATACTGAAGTCCAACAAAATCCCGCAAATCTACGATTTTTCGAGAAATGCAAAATCTCCGTAAGTCTGAGAAAGAACAATGATCTTACGGGTCCGTAAGTTTACGGAGTTTGGAGAAATAGACCCCTGATACGGAATGATCTGGGTCGATACATTATGTAGAGTCCATAATGTTGGTGAGGTCATACTTTCACAACGATGCACTGTTTTCCACGAAAATAAATCTCTTATACAGTATGTCGTAATCCTCAACATTGTATATATATTGAATCAATCTAGGATATATTGGACACACCATATGAAAATCGATCTTCGGGACTAGGTGGAGAGTTAAGATCCAGTTAAACTACACCTTTACGCAGTCTAATCATTGTCTTTCCTGTCACCGCAGTGTCGTTAAATGAAACATTGCAACAAGAATACCATGTTAAAGTATATTAACTTTATTTCCATCTGTATTGATATTGAGTGTGGTTTTAGTTAACAGTGTTGTATCAGATCAGAATATGTATTCTCAGAGTCTGATCAAGACCTACACTGTTCACATATTCTTTTCACAGTATGCTAGAAGATTATGTCAACGTGTGTAGATCATGATCAGATAATGCAGATGGACAAGTAAGTCTGAACCTATACGGTACAATACATCATAAATGCCCTCTGGTACGGACACTTTCACACATACATTCGATTTCTGACTCCTCTGCAACAGACTACTTTTGAGCAATTTCTACTTTTGATGCAATGCCTTCAACTATATTCTAAAACTAGAAGAATAACGAAGATATTTTTCCAAATTGCTCACAAGATGATCTCAAAAGGCATTTGCTGCAGAATTGTTGGATGTGAGACAGAATTAAACAAGATTCTCTTCATTACAGATGACAATGCTTGGTAAAAATATGGTGAAGGTATACGATCACATCCCTCACCACCTGCTGCCTGATGAGTATCTACCAGACGACTATGAAGGTCCGTCACAGGGACCAGCATCACAGATGATAGGTAAACCCGTCCTACATTCCTAAACCCGTCGAATATATTCATATCTATGAAATACATGCTGTTTCATGAAATTTAAAATGTGCGTCATTTATCGCAGCATGTGTAATTTCACAAAAAGAGAAAAAAGAAACATTATTAGAAATTAGATGAAAACATTAATCGCGTTTATCTGTAACCCAGCTGAAAGAAGCCCGACCCGACATGAGTTCGAACTCGGGACCTCTCGTTCCGGAGGCGAACACTATACCACGCTAACTCTATAGCAAGGCAGTATAAGTATTCCTTAATACAAACGCATAGCTACATATTGTCTATCTATGGGACAGACCACTCTACTACATACTCCTACTCCATATGTATATTTAATTAACAACAACTGCTACTCTACTACACTACTGTAGTTTATTTACGCTGGGCGCCAATGCAGCTCAGATGCAAAAAGCCCGACCGACCATTGGATGAAAACACACGAATCGCGTTTATCTGTAACCCAGCTGAAATAATCCCGACCCGACAAGGGCTCGAACTCGGCACCTCATTTCCAGGAGGCGAACTCTCTACCACGTCTCTATAAAAGTTAGCTCTATAGCAATGCAGTATAAGTATCCCCTCAAACACAAACCACTCTACTACATGTATCGATTTGAGGTATTAATGCAACCACACAGTGCATCCACAGCGTCTCACCAGAGTCCTCACAATTGCACCCTCTGATAACAAATATGAAAGATTATCCCCACTAATTGTATGCCAATAAGTAATTTAATTGATTCAAAGTGGTGCTCAAATAGCTAGACGGCTATACATATTTGCACAGATGTCGGTTTCATGTCAATGCAATATAACAATACCTACACATCCCAATAAACTATAAACGCGCCCGTCAATGGGAACATATCTTAACAGTCAAGGTTCAACTCAATATCTACATCTTCTCCGTCATATCAGAAACTACACAAGTTGAGAGAAACTTCTACCAAGCGTATATAAGTACACTCTGATCAAGATATGCAATGCTCACATATTAAATGTAATACCATAATTTTCATTTCAGAGGACATGATACAGGACATGTTGAAGCCAGAATTCCGGAATTATATAACAGAGTTATCATCCGACAAATACGGTGTAGACTTTGATAAGAAAGATAAAAAAGATAAAGATGTTCCTGTCGCTTCGTTCAGAAAATTGAATGTTGATTAAGCCACGTGTATCACGGAAACATTCAAGGAAGCCAACTCTCTGGCAAACAATATAATACTTGTATACGTGTGTGTCGTTTGAGGGGATATTGCATCTCATGCCATCGCTTTTTGTAGTGTCGATAATTTCCAGCGGAGATACTGTGATAGTTTTCATTCAGATGTCTGAACATATCTGACTTGTACAAATGTAGGTTGACAGTGAAGGTAACTATCTATCAGGTGCGGACATGTAACGAGACAGTGTTGCATCTAGCGATTTGTGGTATTAATTGATTGTTTGGTGCTTTACGCCACTTTCAACAATTTTTCGATTATATCACGGCATTTCCTTGGTAAGTTACTAGTACTATACTGGTCAATTTATCTTGACACCAGTCATTTTGACGTAATGCTATCCCCGCAACCCTGATCGCCAAGGAGGGCAGCCATTACTAATAATTTTAGTCCTTGCTACTTCCCGGCATGGGATCTAACCTGTGTCCTCCCGCACCCGAGACTCTGATGAGACTGTGTGGATAAAAAGGATTGCCTGACTCTTCACTGTAATCAGATCCATTAATACTTCGAATCGCTAAACGCGGCTCTTATCATAAAGTCTATGTGCGTTACACTAGCTCTTTTTCTGGTTCTCTCCCGTGTTGAGTGTTTAGCATTTAAACTACGGTGGCTGTTTCTTTCCTGGATAGGATCAGTACTTGACCTCTGGATTAAAGTTCGCCTTTATATTGAAACAAATTGGCAGCAATGATTAAGAGGCAGTCCACCAGTGACGCTGCGAGTACTGGTTATGCCGCTTTGTTTCATTCAGGATTTACGCCCCGTATTCAACAGTAGGCTTATTTAAGTTTGGTTCTGGTGATAAACCACTTACATTGTATCAATAAGTTTATGTTAAATATCTAGATTTCCGATATAATTTTAATATATATATCAAGTGCTGCGCACAAGTTAATTTGTCATATGACCTAATTATTATCAGTATCCTCTTGAATGTCATTTTTCTAATGTGTCTGTTGTTACAGCTAAATGATTAAATACATAACGAATTTATACGTATATGACTTATGTTGATGTTCTGGTTACCAAGGTAACGTGTCCATAATAGGCGATAACGTGTGTGGGTATAGTTGTTACTTATGTGTGTAATACTGGTAACGTAACACATTAAATCTTTAAGGGCCAACTTGTTTAAAGTAGACTCTTCCATGTTCAAAGTCTCCATTTAATGAATATCTCTATAACTTAAAGGCAAACAATGCCGATTTCAGGTTAGACAGCTCATGATGAGCTGACTCACCTGAATCTCTATTGTTTGCAAAAGCCTCACTATTGCCATTAGCGCTGACAGTGATAAAACTTTTACCAGAAGGATACCAGAAGGATATTGTTTATGTGCAAAATATATTTATTTATATTGATTTATTGCGTGTAATCAATGGTATATTGCGTGTATAGAATAGTATATTGCATGCATTATATTGTATATTGCATGTATGCAATGGTTATATTGCGTGAAGGTTGACCTAATCATCCAAGATATTTCAATTTAAAAGCGTTATGATTGTTTGCACGTTGTCATGCATGTTGGAAGAACTAGACTGCATTGTTATTCTTGAAATCTCTATGATGTCCTAAAGTTTTGTTTGTCCCACGTTCTGTTGTCTGTTTATTCCTTCATCGCTTGCATACACTTTTTGACAAATCTGCACTAGAAAAGGGATGCAAACATTTTGGCAAAGGGAGGAATTGCTCAAAAGGAGAAAATCTTCATTTTGCCACTATTTAATAAGTATACACTCTTATTTATTGATTGTTATTAAATGTTTGCCAATATGTTTGCAAAGTAGTCTGCTATCGATTTGTTTTAAGTAAGAATCGGTTTATAACGGTGTTGTATTTATCAAAGTATGGTCATTTGTAAAGGGGCCTTGTAACATATACAAGGAGTGCATATTAAGCCAAGTATGTGCATCTTCACAGTCAAGTCATTCACTAGCTTTGTCCGATCTCTAGTCGGTTCACACTAAAATGCCCCCGATTGTATGTTATATAATCTACGATGTTACTTCTTAAAAACAACTAGATGTGTAGCCCCAAGATATTTGTGTATATCAATGTGTCTGTGATGACGCGGCTCATGATCAGTTGTTTTGCCTTGATATTATTCATTGTGCATGGGCATATTTAAATACCTTCATTTATTACAACCACACGGAAATCAAGATGTATTTAAAAATGAGCCGAATTACGAAAACAACAACATTGTTGACACTGCGTAAAGTATCGATTCGGGTCAGCCTAAGCATACCGCGCAGGCTAACCTGGACAAACAATGTTCGCCTCCTGTGGATTTTCTGTTTTTATGAAATCATTACTCTATACCTTTATCGCCCTGAGATGGAATGTGTCGGACCGGATTAGCCTGCGCGGACTGCGAAGGCTGATCTGGATCAATTAATTTCGTAGAGTCCATACTTTTGGTTTGGTTGTTGAAAAGCTCAAATATCTAGTCTAAGGTGATATTCATTGGTGTGGTTTCCATACAGGTCAAATTTATCTTTAAACCATGTTTTTAAAAACAAATCTGGTTTTGATTTACATTGACCCGACACAGGTTATTTTATGTTACTATTAGGTTGAAGGTATTTGGATATTTCCGTCTTTGCATTTAGTAAACGTTAAGGGTCCCTAAGTGAACATCTAGGACGCATTGGGATAATCCTAACTGATAACGTATATTGAGACTTTGAAGGTCATAGTGGTTTCACTTATCTCCTTTTTGCAAAGGTAAAGAGTTTACTTCATCTAAAAAGAAAGTGTATAGAATTTCATAACACCTGTCATCTGTGTGCCATAGCAAATATTAACGACGTCGAATTGACTTTGTTAACTTTTAACGTGGCTCTAATTTCATTAACCTTACTTAGCGCTAAGTAATACTTAAATACTTATAAGCATATTTTATCCTTTTTGATTCCCTAATATTTTGCAAAATATGGTGGAAAGTATTTAAGTAAATGTTTAAGTTTGGTATAAATAGTTACCTTGCTGACTATCAATACTTGTTAAGAAATGAAACACTTAGGCATTTTCATAAGGGAGTCAAAAAGATGAAATATGCCATTAAGTATTTAAGTATTACTTAGCGCTAAGTTAGGTTGTGGAATTGTACTCTGGTTGGATATGTCAAGTCACCTTCTTAGAAAATGTATGAGGAAAAATGGAAGAATAATTGGTTTTGAATAATTAAAACCATAGAAGCAATGTTACTCCGCATGCTGTAATAATTGTCAGTTATCGTCAAACTAAACGAGCCACTCTGGCCACTGATAACTTGTTTGCTTCCTCATCATTTTAAACACGTGTGACACAACAAGAGCAACTATAGAGTTTTGAGCCATATATGAGCCCGTGCATGGGAAAAGGTACACAGTGGCCCTTTTCAAACATCATGGATCAATATATACACGGTTCACATACAACTTATTATTGTTTTAATTACATTTTAACATATTTGTTATAACAATGCAAATTTATACAAATCGAAAAGAATATCGTTATATAAATCACAAGGAATCTGCATGTTCAGTCTTACTTCATGAACTGGCTTTCTTCGTTGACAATGTAGAATACATAGACCAGTTTATTCTCTCACGATTAGTTCCTAGGTAACCTTGTTAAATCCAATCTGAAGAGAGTTATGTCCTATATTAAAAGAGAAGCTATGTTTCTAGTAGTAGTTTTACACTTAAATGCCTCAGAGATAAACGTCAAATTTTGAAGTTCTATCGTCAGTCTGTTTTCTACCACGAGAAAGGGTTCACGAACAGCCTATTCTACCAATGGATTGCTTTTTTTATACAGCAGTTCCGACATAAATCATTATGCGTTACATCTAGAAATCCAGTAAGTGTTTCTTCTTGTTATATAATTTCATCATTTACGTACAGCCAGAATTTATGATCATCCTTAAAACTAAAAGTTTCGTAACGTGTCTTCGACACATGTCTGATCATGTCTACCCACAACAGTGACGGTATCCTTTTCCAAAAATAAATATCTCCAATCCAAACGACGACTAAGCATCACAATTGTCTTGAATATAGTCTTCTGTATTTAAACTTTGAGTGTTACTTGAACTGCCATAACCTGAACCACCTTAAAACAACGATGTTCAGATCCAACACAACTATTCATTTTCAAAACACGGCGGTTGACATACATGTTGAACTATGGCGTGTACTGAAGCATCGGCCAATCCGTAATACTTACACCTCTACTAAGAATATGTTCGAGTTAATATATTGCCGTGTAGAGGTATTTTGTCACAACAGATTTACAAATTAAGTAGTAATAATCGAGAAATACGGAGTTAAAGTCGGAACTCTTTAGCTTCCGTATGTCGTGTGTACACAATGTAATTCGGCGCGTATTTATGCACGCGCGTGACGTCATTCTATTTTAGGTGAGTCATTTATGAATGAGCTTTTGTAATTTTGTATGTTATTGGTTAAAACTACTTAAAATGAATGTATATTTACCTGAAAACATGCCAAAGGCTCGTCAGATAAAGTTCATATCATAAGACATACTATTCTCTATTTATCCGGTAGACTTTGTGTTACAAGATGGCTGTCGAACCAGGTAAGAATTAATGTTACTGTTTTTTGGATGTGATATTTATTAACCCTTTCCCACTTATAGAAGATTTCTGACGCCTCTGCAGCAATCGACTGCAACATATTTTCTATGTATGGGAAGGGTTTAGAACTGTTTCTATTATCATAGCTAGTGTACAAAACATAAGATACAAAAATACCATTGATTTTAGACAACTTTACGAAAATACTTTAGTTTATATTACGCGTGTGATATGATGTAGGGTATAAAATGTCGCCTGTACGTGATGAAAATCACTAGAGACCTTAACCCTTCTCATTTATAGACGAGGTTCTTTTCGCCTTTGTAGGAGAAGAGTTTTTCCTTGTTTTAACCCTTTCTCATATACAACCTCCTATAAAAGATAGCTTAATAATTGTTAAATAAAGTCTGCTGCTATTGCGTCAAATTGCGCCAGGGTTGAAACACCGTCGAGATCACAAGATCACTGAAACTTATCACAGCAACCATGCAGTTTCTCATAAACCACAATGTTTCCAGTTCAGTTTCGAAAGGAAGCATTTTTTTGTTAGGTATTGTAGGTTTTTACTCATGCGTTCGAGCTACATGTAGGCGACTTAAGAAATTTATTTATTGGCCCATAAACGGTCACACGTAATGCGTTCAATGTATTTGATATGAGTAAATTTGTTCGCGAAGACCAAGAACGTTTCAATATTTTCAGCATGAAAGCTATCTACGTTTCGCTTCGAAGAAATAAGGTTTCACGTTAATCCTTTCCCACATACTGCAGCAGACGAAAATATATGACAAATATCTGTAAATGAAAGGATAATAAATGAATAAAGTTGAGCAATTACTCACTTTTCCGCAATTTTTTCAAAAGTTGTCTGACGCAAATGCGTCAAAAAGCGTCTCTATGTTGGAACGGGTAAAACGTCTCAGTCCCAGTGTCTATTGAAGCAAGGAAGGCATGACTGTTACACATACATTATCAAGGCCTGTCGTGATGTTATTGTTCCCTGGACACCACCAGACCAGGCGTCCGTTAGATTGATTATTATCCCAGGCATAATCAATCAAAACGAACCAATGAAAATTCCCAGATTAAGTATATAATGAGCCGTCCCGCGAGAAAACCAATATTGTGGACTCTGCGTAAAGTATCGACCCGGATCAGCCTAAGCATGCCGCGAAGGCTTACCCGGACAGACACATTTCGCCTCCTGTGGATTTTTATAATACCTCTATCCCCCTGAGACGGAATGTGTCGGTACGGATTAGCCTGCCCTGACTGCGCAGGCTAATCATCCGGGTCGATACATTACGCAGAGACCATAGTAATGGTTTTCTCACGCGGCTCATTTTATTTAGAAACATACACGCGATTTCAAGATTTGTATTACCATGTACACCATTGTTCATTTCATGACTGGATTCACAAGTTGCAATTATCAACCACACATGTATTCCAATTTGAAGTCACTTGTTTCTTTCAAACGAGGTATAAGGTTCATCAACAAAATATGATTTAAAAGAAATATTTATGTAAAAACCATTTAGAGACAACATTACATGTAGCCTATCTCCTGTTGAATGCATTAATATATTTGTGTTTTATGAAATGTACATCTAGGATACAACTAGGATATGCTTGTGTTGCATCTGTTTGTAGGCCATCTTTAAAGCTGCCTCTTAAAATAGTTCAGGTCAATCATACATGTCTTTTGCTGTATAAATTACCAATACAATCATGACAATAGTAGAACAATCGTTACTCTATTCTAGATTTTAAACCTTTTCAAGATTAAACAACGAACTTCTCCACAAATGAATGTTTAATTATTGAAAAGAGTTGAAAACATTGTGGCAAAACGTGTATGCTTCAGAGCCGTCAGACATCGTCTGTATATTTGAAAGGAGGAACGCATCTACTACCGTTTTAAAATATGTGGTATGACCCGACCGGGCATCGAACCCAGGTCTCCACTACCGGGGCTCACACTGTATTTAATAAGTCGGAATTCACGTATTTTAACCCTTTCCCTCATATAGACGCTTTCTGACGCCTCTGCAGCAGATGGCTTTTTGAAAACATGGGGACAAAAGAAGAAATTGCTCAAAACGAGCAATTTCTCCAGTTTTCACCATGTTTTCAAACTATTCAATCATTGTACTTTCATTTAATGGGAGTTTCCAATGTTTTCAAATTTCAATATGCTGCAGATTTGTTGTATGTGGGAAAGGGTTAAGAACATAGTATTTGAGCGAAGCTCTGCGAAAACCAACAGGAACGTATTTATAGCATTTGAGCCGTTCCGTCAGAGAAAACCAACAGTGTGGACTCAAATCAACCGCGTCAGCGTAAAATATCAGCCTAAGCATGCCGAGCAGGCTAATCCGGGCAGACACTTTTCGCCTCCTGTGGATTTTCTGTTTCATGAATCATTACTCTACACCTATATCCCCCTGAGACGGAATGAGTCGGCCCGGATCAGTCGTATTGCGCAGGCTGATCTGGATCGATACATTACATTACGCAGAGGCCATAATGTTGGTTTTCTTGCGGGTTGGCTCATTTGTGGAACAAAGACTACTATGCACATCCATGGTGAAGATTAAAATAATGGATATAGCTTTTACAGAAGTTTCTTTAAACATTCTAAGCTATAAGGAGAGAGTTCCGAGCCAATCAGACTGCACTGATGTGCTGGCTCATCTGGATCTACGCTGGTTACAAATGCCTTACGGTTTGTGTTCGAAAAAGACCCTACTTCTATTCATTTGTTACTATAATTATCTCAATTATTGAAGGAGACATCAATTACCAGAGTAAACTGGACGACGCTAGTAAGAAGAAGGCCAGAGAAGAGCTGAATGAGATTAATGATCAAGAGAGACTATTTGCTGTTCAAAACTTGCGCAGATTAGTTCTGGAGCAGAGATGGATCAAAACACCAACAGGTTTCGTATTTTCGGCTTTGCTGTTGCCTTTTCTTAAACAGTAACAGTTTCTGCTTCGAAATTCCGTTGAAATTGTATGATAGTGGTTCCATCCGATAATCAGATCTGCGTTAATCACACCTCTTTTTACGCATTGTTTCAAATAAGAACAAGACGAATGTTTGACGCAAAGCGTCAAAGAGAAGCCACAATATTTCGTTGCACATGTAGAAATAAGAAAAAAGAACATTTAAATCCACAAACATTAGAACAATTTAAACTGTAGTCAGTAATGCTGATATCGGTAGAAGATATACTTTTATGTAGGATATTTAACCTGGCAGGGTTAGTGTTTTAAGTGAATGAGATGATTAAGAGTTAAACTGATCATCGAAAGTGACTTATATAATAATAAAGATAAATGGACAAGAGGTTATAATAAATTTCAATTTGTAACAAAAACTATTCTTGCTGAACACACGCCCTGTTATGATTATGTTTTGTCAAATAATGCTGACACACAGAACATCTGTTTTTGGTTTATCGGTAAGTCATGATAGTGGCTAAGGGTTTAATCATTTCCCACATAAAATAAATCTGCAGCAGATGAATTTGAAATTGTCAAGTACAAAATATAAAAAAAATCTATAAATGATCGTATGATAATTGAAAAGTGTTGAAATTATTGTGACAAATGCAGATATTGCTCAATATGAGCAACTTCTCATTTTGCCACAACGATTTCGATGATGTTTAACTTGACAGACTTTGAAATAATCCATTAGTCCATTATGTCTTATTTGCATCTCATTCCGTTTTATTTCAATTATGAGATATATAATATGTTATGATTATCGGTATACCCACCAATTAATTTGGATTATCCACACATAAGTTAACAGATTAGGAAAATCTATTTCACTCTATTGTCCCAAATTTGTCGTGTAAAGGATTTGTACCACACTATACGAAAAGAGGGAAAACCTTGCGAGGCGGAGATCAGACTGATCATGAATTGTTGTCTTTGCTTTTTAGTGGTGAATCTCACTGTAAGCCTCTTGAGACGATTCATTACCAAAAACCTATTACACAAAAATGCAAATTGATCTTATTATGCATTTAAGACTAAAACTATCTAAATGCGGAATTTGTGCTGACGCGGTTGATTTGAATCAAATCCTCATGCGCTATGACGTAGCCATTTTTCATATATAGACTCTCCCAAATTTTGGTGTTAAAATCTGTGACCTTTTGTGTTTGTGAAATTTGACGATATCATTTGGATTATAAGGGATTTTTATGCAGGTTTGTGAGAAATAATGAGAAAATATTTTACAATTTATTCTTTAACAAACAAATAAATCTTTTGAAAGTTTGGTCAAATATAAAAACAACTAAATTTACCCTTTTATTGAACACGTCGACCATTTTCTTTGTGAAAGACGCGTTTGTAGCAGACGACTTTTGAAAAACATCGTAACTAAAGGAGACATTGCTCAAAATAAGCAGTTTCTCCTTTTGACATAATGTTTTCAACTGTTTCAATATTATACTTTATAGAATTTCCTAATTTCTGATGTTTTTACACATGTCAAGGTCGGTTTTTGTTTACCTTCCATGGTCACGCGATGTAAGAATTGTTGGTTGGCTCTTATTATACTGAACATGAAAGTCAGATTATTAAAAACAAAGCAAAATGAAAAGTTAGGATGATTGAAACATTGAGATGCCATCTATGTGAAATTACGAAAAAAAAAAAAAAAAAAAAAAATGAAAATCTATAAATAGACTATAGATGAATGCATGGTTTAATTGAGATCGGTTTTAAACGGGTTGGTGAATACGATCTAAATCTAAATTACCGGGAATCCAAAAAGTGACCTAAATATTAAGATTTAGCTTTAGTCAAAAGTCTAAATGGAAAATTTTAGTGAATACGGGCCGTTGCTTTATCATCTAATTACTGCGTAATATATCATAGCATGTAAGGAACCAGATTACATTTAGCGCGCGCCACTTGTTTAACATACTATCGAACTAATAAAGCGTATGAGGCAGGTAACCAATTCAGTAAATACTGTTTAGACTAGATACAGTATGAATTTCGCTTAAATAAAAATAAAATGTACATACATTCAATTAATACACTGGCCGTTTTCTTTTGTTTTTAATTTGTAAAACTCACACATGTATATAGAGTGTAAAAGGGATGTTTTAATAGTCATTACCTTAAAGTAATGTACTTAGTAAGGACAAAGAGAAATCCCGATATGTGGTCACACTGGTAAGTCTAAATATTCTCCTTGTGCTAAATTTCTAGGCATCCCTAAAGGAAGCCGCCTCTTCGCGGCTTTCAATAATCGTGCCATGATACATGATGGGCAGTGGTCCACGGAAACAAATAATTACGTAATTATTAGACTTGCAGAAATAGACCTGCCTGTTCATTCGTGCTGACGATCCAAATGAATAATACTTAACATACGTTTCTTGTCCTTTGTAGACTTTGCATTTCTACTGCGTTTTCTGCGTGTCCGAAAGTATAGCCCGCTAGCAGCACTGGAATCCGTAGGAAAGTACTGGTCGCACAAAGCGTCACATCCACTCTTTCAAAATGCTGACCCAAGGGACCCAATCCTGCAAGAAATACTACGATCTGGGTAAGATATCTTCGTATAATAGTCAGCGAGCATTATGAAGGGTCTACTTTCATCTGTTATTATTGAAGATTCATGTGAACTTGTTGTTTGTGCATTTTAAACAGTGTAGGTTAGTTTAAACTTATTAATACATCGATTGCGAAACAAGCTTTCAGCTTAAAGAAATTACGCTCGATGTCTGCTCCCTGGCGACTTAACCAGTACTCGCCCCGTTTGTGTGGAAAAATCCCAAAGTCAGAAACTGCTCATCTCAGGACTCGAACCGGGACATTTGGTACGATATGCCGACGCTCTACCTCTGCCCCAATGTCTTACACAGTATAGGTTCAAATCAGTTTATACATATTTACTATGTGGGAGAGAGTTAAACATATAATTCACCGTATCGATGTTCTGGAATAACAACAATTAGTCTCGAGTAACCTGCTCCTACAATTACATTAAAGATTATATGGTGAGACATGTGCCAGTAATGGCGGCGCACTTTGACACTGGTGTACTGAGGACAAGATAAGGAAAGGCAAAGAGGTCATGCTTCCACCATATCTATGTTGATGGTCATTAATAAATAAGTTGTGGGTAACCAAAAGAAAAGCCTCAGTAGGATGATTATTTAAACAACAAAGGCTTTGGAGATCAAATAAAATGATCAAAAAGCCCCATATCTAGATGTCTGGGTGTAGTAATCAAAAGGATTTATAGAGACTTTTTTTGTGGACCATTGCCCAACCGGTTAACCTTTCAAACTCTGAATGTAGTTCGATTCATTATTCATGTATTACTTCCAAATATCAAGTGAAATGATCCACTGTATAGTTAACATAAATCAGTTTATAAGGGGAGGCGAACAATTAAGTCGTTATTGTTAGTTCATTCCACATAGCCTCGATGTTGTAGTGGTAGAGCGTCCGCCTCGGCTGCGGGAGGTTGCTGGTTCGATCCCCGGCTGGGTCATACCAAATACTTTAAATATTGTAATAATGGCTGACTCCTTGGTACTCAGGATTAGCATTACTACTGACTGGCTAGTGTCAGAATAAGCGAACCAGTAGCACTGGTAACGTACACAGGAAACGTAGTGATACAACTGAACACTTGTCGAAAGCGCCGTAAAACACCATACAATAGTTCATTCCAAATGTACTAATTTACATTAGAGCGTAGGGTACCAGACTACACATAGCAATAAGATCGCCGCTCCTCAATTCATAGTTTTTCCGATGGAATTAATCATTGGTGTCGAGTGTGTGGTATTGTGGATAGTATTGGCAATGATATTAGACCCAATCTAAAAACCGAAAACTGAGAAAGTACAAATGTCTAAGGCATTCTAAAGATGCAGTTCGATATACTAGAATAACATTACCCCTGAGGTGTTTAGAAGGAGTTTCCTTAGGAATTGTTTCCAAATCAATTATATCGCAACATTCAATTAACTTAGTACAATGTATGTATCTATCAGACGACATAAAGACATGCGGCTGCTTGATGTTTTCCTTTTACTTTATTAACCCTTTCCCATCTACTTATGCATTTTGACGCATCTGCAGTGGAATACTTTTAAAAACTGTTTGGTCAAAAGAGAAATTGTCCATTAAGAGCATTGTATCTATTTGCCACATTGTTTTCAACTGTATTTGATAATAGAACTTTCATCTACAGATAATTTAGTGCCAAAATGTATTCAAGTTGACAGCTGTAGTTTTGTTGTATAATGGAAAAAGGTTTTTAATATATATTATTCAATGCTTTTTGTAATTCCTTTTTTCCAGCTTTTACATCGTACCAAAACAACGTGATAAGAATGGATGTCGGGTTCTTATAGGAAGTTTTGGTATGTATAAATACTACTTGATCATATATATAGTAGCGATGATAAATCCATCTAAGCCAACGCAAGACAGTGGTGCAGAGGTAGAGTCGGCCTCTCGTACCCGTCCTCGGTATCCAGGCTATTCATAACATATATGATACCCTTGGCAAATTGGCTAGCGAAACTTCGTAAAGCATGCACCACGATTTCCTCCGTAACCACACTTATAGTTTTCGTATCGCATGAGGTTGTTGTCATGCGGCCAATCAAGCGGCTGCACTTCATCTCATAAATCATTCATGTGTACGAGATTTGTACAGCAAATTTGCCCAGGGTATCATATATTTGATGAATAGTCTGGGTACCGAGGATACTCGTTCCAAAACGAGCAATTTCTTTTTTCAGCAATTATACATACATTTAGAAGCAGATTAGACAGTGAGGATGCGTTGGATTAGGTTAAGTTTAAACTTAATCAGTTTACATCGATTGCGAAACAAGCTTTGAACTCATATTAATCACGCTCGATATCTGCTTCCTCGAGACATAACCAGTTCTCGCGCCGTTTGTGTGGAAAAATCCCAAAGGCAGTAACCCGTTCATCACGGTATTCGAAACCGGCAGCTTTGGTACGAGAGGCCGACGCTTTACCACTGTAGTACCTTCCTATTATTACTGCGTAAATCATGGGAAGTCGGAAACCATACTAGTCTATCGAACAGGACTACATGTACTTCAAATACAATGTGAGAGACAGTGGTACAGAGGTACCAAAGGTCCCGGGTTCGAATCCCGTGATGAGCGGGTTCTTCCTTTGAGATTTTTCCACACAAACGGCGCGAGTACTGGTTAAATATCCAGGAAGCAGACACTGAGCGTGATTAATATCAGCTTAAATCTTGTTTCGCAATCGATGTAGCATAAATAAGTTTAGACTAAACTAAATACAATTAACGTCATAAGAATTTGACTCTATCTTGGAGTTGAATGTTTTGTTTATTTCCTTGAAACAGACGACAGTTGATGCGTCTTGAGCACACGACATTTTAAAACAACATGAACTAGGTGCAAGTTTCCTGTTTGCAAACGTTGTCTTTTACGTAATACGAAATGCACATGCTTCACCGTTTCCTACAATGTCTTCGACTCAATTTTAGTCTGAAGAAACACTTTCTGAAAATGTTTCCGATGTAGACGAAACCTAGATATGAACTCATGGAAATTATTTTTAAAAGAGCTATGTATCACAAGGAGGTTTTTTTTTCAATTAGGCGTAAAGTATCGATCCGGATCAGCCTAAGCATGTCGCACAGGCTAAACCGAACTGACACATTTCGCCTCCTGTGTATTTTCATGTCAGGCATCATTACTCTATACATCTATCCCCATGTGACAGAATATGTCGGCCCGGATTACCCAGCTCGTACTGATCTGGGTCGATACATCACGTAGAGTCAATAATGTTGATTTTCTCGTGACACGGCTCATGTACTTATTATACATGTATTATCTCACAAATTCTTCTCACATTTCCGGTAATGCAAAAGTTTGATAGGAGAGTAGTTAGCGCATTATGTGTTACTTCATGATAAAATAATACAATTTGTATTTTCCTTATACAATTACGAAATGTTTATTTGTGTATATGTTATTTGTTTGTGTATGGGCCGTTGGCTTGATTATACAATTAAATTTGAAAATTTGATGTGAGCCAGTGCATGAGAAAAGGTACACGTTGGGTTTTGTGAACAGTATAGTTTCAGATCAGCCTTTGCATCCGCAAAGTATAGTCAAAAACTGCACAGTTCACATTTTACTTACTCAAGCTTGTTAGAAGATTGCGTCAACTTCTATATAGTCTGATAGGACTGAATTGGTGGACAATATGATCTGAACCTACACCGTTCAGGAATAGCAACCTGTACCTTCTCTCTTACACTGGCTCAATTATCTTATAAACAGGCTGCTTGGATGTGAACAAAGTAAAGAAGGAGTGGGGACTAGCCAATGTATACAAAGCTATCCTTCTACTGTACGAATGGCTTATCAGAGATGAAAACGTTCAAGTGAATGGAATAAAATATTTCGTTGATTACACAGGAATAACGTTGGCAATGGCAACATTATTTTCTGATGACGATCAGAAAGTCTTGCTAAACTTTTTTCAGGTACCAATCTATTCTGGCCAGAGTGCTACACTTGTAATTGAGCCAAAACGAGCGAACATTGACTGTAAGGCATTTGAGAACATGGTATATTCAGATTAGCCTTTTTATTCCTGGCATGATCAGGATCTGCTCTTCTCACAACTGAGTCAACTGTTAACCGAAAAATATGATATAGGGCAGTTAGTGCAATGGTCGGACTTTAGGAATATATTGGCTTTTCCCACATACAACAAATCTGAATCAGATAATATAATCAAATATAGGGAATATCTTTATTAATAGTCCAATTGGGAAGGTAGCTAGTTGCAAGCTACATTAAATCATTTTGTAATGTGAACTGGTGGCCGTAATATAACTGAGCAACTTACCGTAAAACGTTTTCTCAAATATCTCAACCAAGGAGAAATAAAAACAGTTTTATGACAAATAATCATGGTTTGAACTTCAGACGCGTGAAAATTAACGACCCACGTCTGTGAAATCGTGATTAGTATGTGTAAGCAACTGACATCTAAATCATGATATGAGTCACCGGCATATTATCACAAAGTAAACTATATTTAACATACTAATATCACAAATGTTTACATCTATACCGAGTTGTCTTTTCATTGCAGAAGGTCTTACCAATTCGTATTAAAGGTGTGTATGTGTACAATGAACCGTCCTTCTTTGTTGTCCTGTACGCCATGATCGCACCCTTCATGTCACAGAAAATGAAAGACAGGGTATGAACTAAGCGTTTGTTATAACTTTCATCTCAACTATTTTACGGATACATATACATTTAACGCATTTTCAATAGACGTCTTTTAAAAAAATACATTTGGCGGGTGAGAAAGTGCGCGTTTGAATAGTCCATGTATGCATGTTTAAACCCTTTTTACGACATTTCACACATGTTTATATATTTCCTGAGAAAGTATAACATGAATATAAATATATATATCCGTACGATGGGACACACATTCCTTTTATCTTGGTTCATCAATTAAATGGTTGAGAAATTGTGCATTAATATCAAATTGGTAACCCATATAGCATGTAAACCGTTAAATTTGTACAAGATACATACGACTTTTTTGACTATGCAGCAGACGGCTTTTGAAAACGTTGTTCCAAAATAGCTATTACTTATTTTCTTATATGTTCTGAAGTTATTTATCTCCCTTCACTCGTTGATATTTTCCATATGTGTCCGCATCTGTTTTATACGAGAGAGGATCAAATACTACGCTAGCTTGTTTAAAGAAACAATTGCTACTTTATTGACTGATCTCGTGAGCATAAACAAAGTCGATTAATCTTGTCTTTTTAAGAATGAACCTTTATTTTGTACAGTTTCCTGAGCTGTTTGATTTGTAAGGAAAGAACGATATCACAAAATGCTTTGATGGTCAGCAGCAAGTGCGTCGGTTTACAGCAAACCAAGTTGGCACCGTTTTAGATGACCTAGTTACTATTAATATTGCTAGTTTGTATATAAGCAATATATTACCGCGGCCAATTTAGACCTGACATCACGACTTGGTGGCCATCTTGGATTATATTTTAAGAATGATATCATAGGTCTATATTTAGAATGACATAATAGGTCTTTATTAAGATGACCCAATCGGGTTTTTACTGAAAAACATTTTTACCCGAATCATTCATTAATCTTTTTTATTCTAAAGTCTGAAGATATTTCAACTCAACACACAAACAATATCTTTTCATTTTTCACAGTCAATCACGTATAACAGCGCACGTCTTACCTATTGTTTGAAATAGTTCCGCTATGCATTGTTGACTCGGCCATACTGGCGCTCGACAGTGCTAAAACGGTGCCCGTTTGTTTTGCTGTAAACCGACGCACTTGCTGCTATGGTCGCCTATAGAAAATGAATTGCTTTCCTCTTACCAGAATGTTACCACAACGTCTATTACATATTGAACGTGTTATAATATTGTTGTTCTACTTTTACCCATGTTAACAGACGCACTTGGTGGGTAGAAACATGACCCGAGTGTACGAACACATAGACATGGCTGTCCTCCCTGATGAGTATTTACCAGATGAATATGAAGGTCCCAGGATCGGTCCCATGTCAAAAATCGTTGGTATGTATTTGTTAATAACCCGCGCGTGGCGATTTAGTACCGTTTTGAAACGGCGTACACTACTGTAAATACTCGGGAGAGTCCGCGCATACGCACCAGTCTTTCCAGCGTCTTAACTGTCCTTCTGTATATCATATAGTCTTAAATTCGACTAAAGACTTGAAATGTTGCCTGTCTTGTTGTTAAACAATTTTAAATAAAAGTTCGAAATAATACCAAATCGGATAAGCAAAAATACCCACAATCGCCAGACCCGATTCCAAAAGAAGAGGCGACGGGCAACTGGGATCCAGGATCCTCCTCGCCAAAGGTAATTCGGCATGGCGAGGGATAATATATTGGTTTTTTATATAAATGAGGGATATTTTTCCTTTTCCGTTAGAGAACCAGGAACACTTGGGTATGTGTTGGGTATGTGAAATGGCAGCTGTGTCATGAATGAAACGTTGTTGATATAACGGCGTTAAACCAAAATCAACAAGTAACTGGATTGCAAGCAATACCATAGTCCCCTACTGGTTTGCACTAAGTCCAAAAAGGGGCATAACTCATTAAAAAATTGACGAAATCCCAGGAAACGCGAACTTGATCTGTGACACATGATTACAAAGGCATATACAAAATTTCAGCTCAATACCTCAAAGCATGTAGAAAAAAAGTGCGGAAAACGAATATTCTAAGTCCAAAAAGGGGCATAACTCATTAAAAAATTAAAGAAATCCCAGGAAACGCGAACTTGATCTGTGACACATGATTACAGAGGCATATACAAAATTTCAGCTCAATACCTCAAAGCATGTAGAAAAAAAATGCGGAAAACGAATATTCTAAGTCCAAAAAGGGGCATAACTCATTAAAAAATTGACGAAATCCCAGGAAACGCGAACTTGATCTGTGACACATGATTACAAAGGCATATACAAAACTTCAGCTCAATACCTCAAAGCATGTAGAAAAAAAGTGCGGAAAACTGATTTGCCGGACTGACTGACTGACTGACTGACAGATGGACTGACGGACGGAGTGCAAACCTAATAGTCCCCTTCGGCACGCCGGTAGGGGACTAATAAACTGTGTCTTTTCTAAATGAGGATAGACATTGAATGCTTTAGTGAAGTGATGGTTTGTGTGGCTCACTGTCTCTATATTTTAATTAAATAATACCGGTATTACTCGTAATTTACAGATGTAACGTCGTAATAGAACTGAACTTCTGTTGAAATCGGCGTAAAACGCTATTCAAACAAACAGTATCGGGCTCATGTGCATCACATCGTGTTTATGCTTTCACCGATCACATAATTGATAGTTTTGCTTTGAAAAAAATCAAAAGGAAACTATATAACATCTGGCATATATTAGAATCATGATTTTCACAACGAGTTGAAAACAAAGTTTTGAGATATCTCTCCTTTTCCCGCGATATTCTCAAAACTCGTTGTCTGCATTGGGTTAGCTTACGCTTGTTTATTATTTCAGACGAGATGATGGACGAATTGACGTCACAAGATTTTATAGATTATATGGTAGAACTGTCGTCCGATAAATATGGCGCGGATTTAAAGAAGAAACCAGACAAGGGAAGTGACTCTGTTCCCACTACTTCATTCAATGTGGATTAACCCTCTTGTGGGATTATATAAACTGCTGTTTATAACACTTCATGTTTTTATAGGGTTTCCCTTCTATATGTTTTTAGAAAACAATGTGTCAATTTCGTTCTTATTCATAGTGAAAGTCAATAGTCACCCAAACACATCACTGATCGAGATATCGTGGTGTTCGAGAGTTCCGTAGATTTGTGATGCTTCCATTTTTGTATTTTCAGCTGCTTCGTAATTCATTTATTATTAAATGTTATTAGATGAAATGATAGCCAGTGATACTAGTTCTAGTTTTACTTCACGCTTTTTGTTTATTTTTAATTATATTTGCTCAATGGCCAGTTCAGTATAAATTGAAAGCCACTTACTCTTGCCATAGTGCAGATAACCTTTGTTACAAACAAACAATGTGGTAAAAGGAAATATTGCGGAAGTTAAGCCAATTCTCCTTTTCTAACAATGTTTAAATCTCATTATCACAGGCAATAAACTTTCACTTTTCGAGATAAAACACTTTCTCAAAATATATTTTTAGAACACAGATCTTATCCCTTTCCAACATACTCAAATTCTGCAGCTTTTGGTGTGTATTGTGTTTTACACCGCTTTCAACAATTGGTCAGTTATATCTTGTTGTTTACTGGATAGGTCACCAGTACTGCTGGTCCATTATTCCTGGTACCAGCGAGTAATTGCTAAGCTCAAAATCATGTGCACCAAGAAGGGAAAGCCATTGCTACCAATTTTGAAGATTTTTGTATGACCGTATCTGGGATCGAACCTTAAACCTGCAGCAGACATCTTTGAAAACATCCAGGCAAAAATATGAAAAACAGCTTTGTAATTGAAAGTTTAGTTATTTAATAGAGAGAAAACATTGTAGCAAAATGACAAATTTATCCTTATGCGCAGCAACTTCTCCTTAGTTACAAATATTTAAACAGTCGTCTGCCTAAGGTGCGTCGCAATGCATCTGCAAGCGGCAAAGGGTTAAGCGTTCATATCAAATGAAGATACATGAGATACGCTGGCTATGCAACAAAAGAGTACATGTAAATAAGTAAATTGTTTAGATATAGATAATAACACAACTGGATATACCAATCTTCTTTTGGCCCTCTTGACACTAGCATGAATATTACGGTGTGTTCCCGTAACGCCTACTCGACTTAAAGTGTATTTGAGAATTAGGGGGCCTTGTAAAGGGTAAATTATAGATTTATTTTGTAGATGACTTTGGAACTCTTTATTATAAACTTTTGATATTGATTAAAATAAAGTATTATATATCTTTATTACAATCTTAGAGAGTAAATTTTGTAAATAAAATTATCATGTTTTATGTTCTTACAGTTTGATAGCTATTAATTAATTAATAATTAACTTAAATCGTTATTAATTTGTAATTAATTTGTTATAAACATGTAGCACAAACAAATTATCATTCAAATAAAATATTTGTCTTTTAAGTTAAAGCTTAATGTTCTTACAGTTTCATAGCTATTAATTAATTAAATTAAGTTAAAGCATACTGTTCTAAAGATTTAATAGCTATTGATCAAATTCTAACTGTCAGAATCTTTTGGTTATAATCATTTCTCATGTTCAACCATGGCCAATGCACAGCTTAATGTTAAACTCATCATCAATAGAAAGGGAGGTCATAACTTGGCACTAGATGGATTCATCTACAGAGTAAATCGCAGAGGAGAAGACAAAGTATTATGGAGATGTATCAAACCCGGTTTCTCTGCTCTTCTTTGTCAACCTTCAACAACATACAAACAGGCTTTGGAAGACACAACTATAACCACCCAGCAGACCTTGCCAATGTAGTCGCCAGGCAGATAATGAATAAGGTCTCTAAGCGCTGCGTAGACGAAGTGCGAGCCCTTCAAGCCTTATTCTCAGAAGAGCTGAACAAGCTTCGAGATAATGAGTGGGATGACCCCAGTAGAGAGATCATTGAAAAACTGCCGACATTTAATACCACCAAACCTACCCTGTACAGAGCTCATAGAAAACAGACACCTCCACTTCCAAAGACAAAAACAGCCATACTACTAGAAGGAAGATGGACAGAAACAGCTACTGGAGATAGGCTTCTATTGTTCGACGACAACTTTGAGAACAGCCGTACGATAGCCTTCGCCACAACTGAAAACCTCCAAAATCTATCAAATTCAAACTCATTCTTCTGCAATGGAACTTTTTACACATGCCCCAGCCTCTTCCACCAGATATATACGCTACACATTCTGATTGAAGACAAAATTCCCTCAGTGATCTACGCCTTCTTACCAGGAAAGAGCCAAGCAGTTAACCAAAGATTCTTCAGTCTTATTCAAGAAAAGATGACAGACATTGGTTTCAGATTTACCCCAACCAGTGCCCTACTTGACTTTGAGACAGCCACCCACAATGCCGTTTCCAGGAATCATCACAAAAGGATTCTTCTTCCATTATACCCAATGTATTTGGAGGAGAGCACAGGTTCCATATAAAGACAATGAAGATGTAAAGTTATAAGTAAGACGGGCGGCAATTTTTCCGTTGGTTCCTCTAGAAGCTATTGAAGATGTCTGGTTCCAGGCCCTAGAAGACAGAGATGATGCCAATATAACCCAACTTACGGAAACATTCACTGATTATCTTACAGAACAAACCAATATTACATAATATGAGTAATTCGTGTGACATTGAAACAGTTCTGATTAACCCATTACTTTACATAACTTTTCAAAGTTCGTCTGCATTACAATCATTAGGCGAACCATTTCAACAATCTAGAAAAAATAAAGATTTATATTGATAATGCGTTGAAATTATTGCAATCATAGGTGAAATTGCTCGTTTTGAGCAATATAACCATTTATTGCAATGTTTTCAGAAGTCATGTACAATGACAGGTGTCAAATGTCGTTTGTGTGAAGTAATGAATAAAGAACATCTTGGAAACAAACTTAGATAGGTCAGGGTCCTCTGGATAGCTTGATTTCGAACATGGAAGAGTCTATTATACGGAAATCGGCGGTAAAAGGGTTAGAGTTCGTTTAACCATGTGACAGGTATCTGCATCGGTCGAATGGTTAGCGTCTGGGATTTGTGACCGGATGTCCTGGGTTCGATTATCAGTCCGCGGTTATGGTGGAGTGTTATATGGCAAGGCGCAATTGGTTTGTTTACCAAGGGATCATGAATAAGCGAAGCGTCGCCGTGAGATAACTGAAATAATGTTGAAAACGTCTTAAAACCCAATAGAATCAAACAAACTAACCATGATGCAAATTGGTCGAAGGGGAGGAAATCGCGACGACTTGAAAATTAATACCAGCTGACCTTTCACCCGCCAGGGTCGTTTTGCCTGTACCATTATTACATATATTATTATTATTAGAAGCATTTTCGACCAGTGTAGATGCAGATCAATAAGTGCATTCGCGTAGCTTTCAATAGCTCTGCACTTTTCGCCTCTTAGTTATAGAAGGCTGCCATCAACTTCGATAAAGCAGTATCCATTCGGATACTTAGCATGGATGAAACTCGTAAGTTTTCTCCCACAGATGTAATACTCACGTTGAGCTTGGGATTCCTTGTGCACCGCTTATGATTAAATTGAAACGGCGAATAATATAATTAATCACGACATTATGCATGTGTTACCATTGTAGATTCAGTTCAATATGCGCATCTGTTTTATCTGATTATATATCTTGATGTATTAGTTACATGTTCTAAGAAACTTCTGAAAGACATTGTGCATTCAGATACGATTGTACTGATTTACATGAAGATAGGATTTTTCTGAGGAGGCTTTGCGTGTTGTCATGCATGCTGGAAGAACTATACTGCATTGTCATTCCTGAAATCTCTATGATGTCTTAAGGTTATGTTTGTCGTACGCTCTGTTGTCTGTTTACTCCTTCATCGCTTGCAAACCCATTTTGACAAATCAGCAGTAGAAATGGGATGCAATCATTGTGGCAAATGGAGGAATTGCTCAAAAGGAGAAATATTTCCTTTGCCACTAGATAATTAATATACTCTTATCTATGGATTTTTTTTACATTTTTGCCAATATGTTTGCAAAGTCATCTGCTGTCGAATTGCTGTAAGTTGGAATTGGTTAATAACTGATTTGTATGTATCACTTAATCGTCGTCCGGTGTAAAGGGTCCTTGTTGCATATACGAGGAGTGAATATTAAGTCGAGTATGTGCATCTTCACATTCAAGTCATTCACTGTACTCTCTCAGTGTTGTAGTGATGAAATCCAGTCGGATCAAGCTTAAGGCTTTAAGTATGGTACAATGGGCTTCCCACTTGGCGCCAAGGGATATGATGATAGTTAAATGACTGCTGTCTGGAAACAAACGCAAGCCAGAAGTAATGGTTAACTAACTACTCAGGACACGCGATGATATGACTTAACTACTGTCGATAGCGGCGTCACAGACACACACAACAAACACAACAAACTAATAATTCGTCAATACCCGATTGAATGTTATATAATCTTCGATGTGACTTCTTAAAAACAACTAGACGTGTAGCCCCACGATGTGTGTGTGTATCAATGTGTTTGTAATGACGAAATACTATCATGACGCGGCTCCTGATCAGTTGTTTTTCTTTGATATTATTCATTGTACATGGACAGAATTAAATACCTTCACTTATTATAACCACACGGAAATCAAGATGTACCTGTACCATGTATTAAAAATGAGCCGAATTAAGAGAAAACCAACATTGTTGAGACTGCGTAAAGTATCGACCCGGATCAACCTAAGCATAACCCGGACAGACAATGTTCGCTTCCTGTGGATTTTCTGTTTCATGAATCATTACTCCATACCTTTATCTCCCCGACACTGGTTATTTTATGTTACTTTTAGGTTGAAGGTATTTGGATATTTCCGTCTTTGCATTAAGTAAACGTTAAGGGTCCCTAAGTGAATATCTAGGACGCATTTGGATAATCCTAACTGATAACGTATATTGAGACTTCTTACTCCCTTTTTGCAAAGGTAAAGAGTTCACTTTATCTAAAAGGAAAGTGTATCGAATTTCATAATACCTGGCGTTTGTGTGCCATAGAAGATATTAAAGATGTCGAATTGTCTCTGTTAACTTTTAACGTGGCTCTAATTCCACTAACCTTACTTAGCGCTAAGTAATACTTATAAGCATATTTCATCCTTTTTGATTCCCTAATATTTTGCAAAATACTGTAGAAAGTATTTAAGTAAATGTTTAAGTTGGTATACATATGTACCTTGCTGACTATTAACAAGTGTTAAGAAATGAAATATTAAGACACTGTCATAAGGGAGTCAAAAAGATGAAATATGCCATTAAGTATTTTAAGTAGTACTTAGCTGTCTCACCTGAAATCAGCATTGTTTACCTTTTATTCATCAAAATAGTCCAAAACTGTTATTACATGAGAAATGGTAACACCCGGGTGCTGAACATGGAAGTGTCCATTTTATACAATTCGGCGCCGAAAGAGTTAAACATGTGTGACCCAACAAGAGCAACTATAGAGTGTTGTGCCATACTTTCATATATGAGCTCGTGCATGGGAATAGGTACAAATTTGGCTTTTTTTTTAAACATCATGGATCAATATACAACTTATACACACTTGTTAGCAGATTACTTTACCTTGTGTAACTCCTGATAAGACTGAACCTACACTGTTCAAAAATGCCAGCTTGTAATTGTTTACTCACGTACAGGCTCAGAATATGAGCCGTCTCGCGAGAAAATCAACATTGTGGACTCGGCCCGGATCAGCCTAAGCAGTCCGCGCATGCTAACCCAGACAGACACTTTTCGCCTACAGTGGATTTTCTGTTTCAGGAATCATTACTCTATACCTCTCTATCCCTGAGACGGAATGTGTCGGCCCGGATTAGCCTGCGCGGATTGTGCAGGCTGATCTTGGTAGATACATTACGCAGAGGCCATAATGTTGGTTTTCTCGCGAGAAAGCTCATATATAGATCTTAACAGTTTCAGTTTGAAAGCAATTGAACACCAACCTTTCTTTACAAATGATTAACTGATGTATATGATGTCCAGCCGTTCGACTACTGCAACGGATTTTGTGAATCCTGTACCACCCTTCTGGAGCCAGGCCACAGCCTCGCCGTCTGGTGAATCCTGTACCATTCTTCTTGAGCCAGGCCAGCCTCACCGTTTGGTAAATCCTGTACCAACCTTCTTGAGCCAGGCCACAGCCTCGCCGTTTGACCAGAATCTATTATGTTGGCTGCTCAATTCAACTACATTTATCTTGATATTCCTATAATTGGCTTCCAAATGCAAAGCTAGACAAGTCCAATTTAAATGTCAGCATTTAAAGTGTTAACTATTCTTGGAGAAAAAACACCAGGAATTTTCGATCCTAACATTTTGTCATTTCCGCTTTTATTTTGCAATATAAGGTATACACGTATTTGAAGAGTCGTCGAAGTTTGAAGTACTAAAGGGTTTATCAGAGAAATGAAGTGTGCAGTCTGAACCATTATATAACTTGCACGATATATGGTTAACTTAACTGTTTTGCTGCTGAAAGCAATTAAAGAATTTTGCAAACAATGCAGATTCGGATGAGGCAGCTCATAACGAGCCGTCGCTCCTGAAATCTGCACTGTTTGCCATTTAGACATTACATTTTACAAATTTCGTGTTGGACGATAACTAAAGTGGTCCACTTTTCAACAAAGAGTCGACTTTGTGAAATTCGGCAGTAAAAGGGTTAGAGGGTTTACCTGAAACGACAGTTTTAAGACCGTCTAGCCGGTTTGGAAACATGTATAGATAACAAATATGTACCATATGGAGTATTGATAAAGACTTATAAGCATTGTGGGGAAGGAAGAAATTATTTATTTAAATGTCGTCTATAACGGGGAAAGAGTAGACAGTCATGCACCTACACATGTGCAGATTAAGAGCAGACTGTGTTGGCGGTGCTCCGGGAAAACCAACATTAGCGTAATTTGTTCACGCCCTGCGAATCCATGATAATACTTGTTTCAAACGTTTATTGCAACCTTCTGAGACCTTCTGTCTAATCAGCGTCTAACGGTTATTTTTCGCAGAGCACCGCTCATTTGGTTTATATATAAGCTTCACCAGTCGAAAGATTAATGTATGGAATTATCAATCCAGATTGTGGAATAAAGGGTGAAATTAGAGTTAAGCGTACAGGTGATACGGTGGCATGTCTATATATAGAAACTGGAAATCACCCTTTCCGGTAGACACTGTTTTACAAGATGGCTATCGAACCAGGTAAGCATTAATATTATAGTATTTTGATTGTATTATAATAGCCCTTTTCAACATATAAAAGATTTTTGAAGCATCTGCTGCAAACGACTTTTGAGTACATTGTGGCAAAATGTGAAACTGCTCATGATACATGAATAGCTACATGTATGCCACTTAAGAAATTTATTTATTGGCGCATAAACGGTTACACGTTATGCGTTCATTATTTTTTATATGATGAATATGTTCGCCAAGACCAAGAACGTTTCAATATTTTCAGCATGAAAGCTATTAGGTTTCGCTTCGAAGAGATAAGGTTTCACGTAAATCCTTTCCCGCATACTGCAGCAGACGACTGTGAAAATATATGACAAATATCTGTAAATAAAAGGATAATAAATGAATAAAGTTGAGCAATTACTCAGTTTTCCACAATGTTTTCAAAAGTTGTCCGACAAAGAAGTGTCAAAAAACGTCTATATGTGGGAACGGGTGGAACGTCTCAGTCTCAGTGTCTACTGAAGCAAGGAAGGCATGACTCTGTTACCCATACATTATCAAGGCCTGTCGTGATGTTATTATTCCCTGGACACCATCAGACCAGGCGTCCATTAGATTGATTATCATCCCAGGAGTAATCAATTCTGACCAATGAAGATTCCCAGATTAACCCTTTCCCACATACACTAAATCTGCAGGAGACCACTTTGAGTTTTATTATTAAAAAGGGTTGAAAACATTGTTGCAAAAGAAGAAATTGCTTTTGAAACAATGTTTTCAAAAAACCGTTGCTTCAGATGCGCCAGAAAGCGTCTACGTACAAACGATTTCAATAGTTGTATTACTATGTACACTTGTGTTCATTTAATGACTGGATTCACAAGTTGCAATTATTAGCGATACCATTATTCCAATGTGAAGCCACTTGTTTCTGTCATTATGAGGTATAAGGTTCATTTAAAAATATGTAAAGCTGATCAGACTCTGTTTTCGGAAAGTTGTTATCAACAAAAAATGATTTAAAACATAAATGTAAAACTATTTAGAGACAACGTTACATGTAGCCTATCTCCTGCTGAATGCATTACTATATTTGCGTTTTATCAAATGTACAACTAGGACATGCTTGTGTTGGATCCGTTTGTAGGTTATCTACAACGCTACCTCTAAAAATAGTTCAGTTCAATCATACATGTCTTTTCCTGTATAAATTACCAATACAATCATGACAATAGTAGAACAATCGTTACTCTATTCTAAAGTTAAACCTTTTCCAGATTAAACGAACTTCTCCACAAATGAAAGTTTAATTATTGAAAAGAGTTAAAAACATTGTGGCAAACTTGGCCTGTTTCAAAGCCGTCAGACATCGTCTGTATGTTGAAAAGGAGGAACGCATCTACTACCGTTTTAAAATATGTGATACGACCCGACCGGGCATCGAACCCAGGTCTCCATTACCGGGGCTGACGATGTATTTATTAAGTCGGCGTTCACGTGCTTTAATCCTTTCCCTCATATAGATGCTTCTGACGCCTCTGCAGCAGATGCCCTTTTGAAAACATGGCGACAAAAGAAGAAATTGCTCAAAACGAGCAATGTCTCCGTTTGACACCATGTTTTCAACTCTATTCAATTATTGTACTTTAATTAAATTAATTTTTGTCTACATACTTTCAAAGACGTCTGCTGCAGATATCTTGTATGTGGGAAAGGATTAATAACATAGTATTTGAGCGATACTCTGCGAACGCCAACCGGAACGTATTTATAATATTTGAGGAAAACATACTTGTATGCGCATCCATGATGAATATTTAAATGTAAATAGCTTTTACATAAGTTTCTTGAAACCATCTAAGCTATAAGGAGACATTTCCGAGCCAATCAGACTGCTGGCTGATCTGTGTCTACACTATTTACAAATGCCTTACGGTGTGTGTTCGTTAAAGAACGCACTTCCATTCATTTGTTACTATAATTATTTTAATTATTGAAGGAGACATCAACTTCCGGAGTAAACTAGATGACGCTAGTAAAAAGAAAGCCAAAGAAGAGCTGAATGAAATTAACGATAAAGATAGACTTCTGGCTGTTCAAAACTTGCGCAGATTAGTTCTGGAGCAGAGCTGGATCAAAACACCCACAGGTTTTGTATTTTCGGCTTTGATGTTGCCTTTTTTAAAACAGCAACAGTTACTGCTTCGAAATTACGTTAACATTGTATGAAAGAAAGCGGTTCCATCCGTCAATCAAATTTGCGTTTAGCACACCTCTTCTTACGTATTGTTTCAAATAAGAATAATCGTGCCATGATACATCATAAGCAGTGTTCCATGGAAACCATAATTACGCAATCATTACACGTGCAGAATAAGACATGCCTGTTCATTCGTGCTGACGATCCAAATGAATACTACTTAACATACGAATCTTATCTTTTGTAGACTTTGAATTTCTACTGCGTTTTCTGCGTGTCCGAAAGTATAGCCAACTAGCAGCCCGAGAATCTATAGAGAAGTACTGGTCGCACAAAGCGTCAAGTCCACGTTTCTTTCAAAATGCCGACCCAAGGGACCCTATCCTGCAAGAAATACTACGATCTGGGTAAGATATCTTCGTATAATAGGTCAGCAAACATTATGAAGGGTCTACTTTCATCTGTTATTATTGAAGATTCATGTGAACTAGTTGTTTGTGCATTTTAAACAGTGTAGGTTAGTTTAAACTTATTAATACATCGATTTCAAAACAAGTTTTCAACTTAAAGCAAGCACGCTCGATGTCTGCTTCCTGACGACTTAACATGTACTCGTCTCGTTTGTATTGAAAAATCTTACACAGGAAACGTAGTTATATAATTGAACACTTGTTGAAAGCGGCATAAAACACCATACAATAGTTCATTCCAAACGTACTAATTTAACTGAGAAGGCAGGGTACCAGACTACACAGCAATAAGATCGCCGCTCTTCAATTTATAGTTTTTCCGACTGAATTAATCATTGGTGTCGATTGTGCGGTATTGCGAATATAGTATTGGTAATGATATGGGACCCAATTTAAAAACCAAAAACTGAGAAAGTACAAATATCTAAGTCATTCTAAAGTGGTACAGATGTAGAGCGTCGGCCTCTTGTACCAAAGGTCCCGGGTTCGAATCCCGTGATGAGCGGGTTCTTGCCTTTGGGATTTGTTCAACACAAACGACACGAGTACTGGTTAAGTATCAAGGAAGCAGACATCGAGCGTGATTAATATAAGCTTAAAGCTTGTTTCGCAATCGATGTAAACTGAATAAGTTTAAATTAAAGATGCAGTCCGATATACTAGTATAACATTACCGCTGAGGTGTTTAGTACACTGTATGTATCTATCAGACAAAACATTCAATTAACTTAGTACAATGTATGTATCTATCAGACGCAATATTGAATTAACTTAGTACAATGTATGTATCCATCAGACGCAATATTCAATTAACTTAGTACAATGTATGTATCTATCAGACGACATAAAGACATGCGGCAGCTTGATGTTTTCTTTCTTTATTATTAACCCTTTACCAGCAGCAAAATACTTTTAAAAACATCTTGGTCAAAAGAGAAATTGTCCATTATGACCATTGTATCCATTTGTCACATTGTTTTTCAACTGTATTTGATAATAGGACTTTCATATACAGACAATATGATGCCAAAATGTATTCAAATTGACAGCTGCAGTTGTGTTGTATATTGGAAAAAGGTTTTTAATTTATATTATTTAATGCTTTTGCAATTACTTTTTTCTAGCTTTTACATGGTACCAAAACAACGTGATAAGAATGGATGTCGGGTTCTTATAGGACGTATGGGTATGTATAAATACTACTGGATCATACATATAGTAGCGATGATCTGCGAACACAAACGTTATTTCGCGATGTGTAAATCCACATAAGCCAACGGAAGACAGTGGTGCAGAGGTAGAGGGTCGGCCTCTCGTACCAAAACGAGCAATTTCTTTTTTCAGCAATTATACATACGTTTTTAGTGATTTTGTTTGTTTTTACAAAGATGTCTTCAAAGTCGTCTGCTGAAAATGTGTTGTTTGTGAGAAAGTGTTAAAAAGCAAATTAGACAGTGAGGATGCGTTGGCATAGGTTTAGTTTAAACTTATTTTTTTTACATCGATTGCGAAACAAGCTTTGAACTGATATTAATCACGCTCGATATCTGCTTCCTGGAGACAACCAGTTCTCACGCCGTTTGTGTGGGAAATTCCCAAAGGCAGAAACCTCTTCATCACGGAATTCGAACACGGGACCTTTGGTACGAGAGGCCGACGCTCAACCACTGATGTACCTTCCCTTTTTACTGCGTAAATCATAGGAAGTCGGGAACCAGACTAGTTTTAATGTCGCTATCGAACTGACCTACATGTACTTCAAATACAATTTACGTCATAAGAATTAGGCTCTATCTTGGAGTTGAATGTTTTGTTTATTTCCTTGAAACAGACGACAGTTGATGCGTCTTGAGCAGACGACATTTTAAAACAACGTGAACAAGGTGCAAGTTTACCTGTTTGCAAACATTGTCTTTAACATAATACAAAATGCACATGCTTCACCGTTTCCTACGATGTCTTCAACTCAATATGAATGCTCAATTTTAAACTGAAGGAACATTTTCTGAAGATGTTTTCGATGCAGAGGAAACTTAGACATGAACTCATGGAAATTATTTTTAAAAGAGCTATGTATCACAAGGATGTGTTTTTTTCAAGTCAATGTAAATCAAATGAGCCGTTCCACGAGAAAACCAACATTGTGGACTCAGGCGTAAAGTATCGACCCGGATCAGCCTAACAATGTCGCACAAGCTAACCCGGACAGACACGTTTCGCCTCCTGTGTATTTTCAGGATATGTCAGGTATCATTACTCTATGCCGCTACTCCCATGTGACAGAATATGTCGGCCGCATTAGAAAGCTTGTAATGATCTGGGTCGATACATCACGCAGAGTCCATAATGTTGATTTTCTCGTGACACGGCTCATGTACTTATTATGTATTATCTCACAGATCCTTCTCACACTTCCGGTAATGCAAAAGTTTGTTGGAAAAGTAGTACCTGTTCTGGTTGCACGTAAAGAACATTCAGAACAGTCAGAACAGGTTGTGCTGTTACAGAGTTAGCGCATTATGTATTACTTCATGACAAAATGATACAATGTGTACCTCCTTATACAATTACGAAATGTTTATGTGTGCATATGTTATTTGCTAGTGTATGGGCCGTTGGCCTGATTATACAATTCAATTTGAAAATTTGATGTCAGCCAGTGCATGAGAAAAAGTACCCTTTGGATTTTGTGAACAGTATAGTTTCAGATCAGCCTTTGCATCCGCAAAGTCTGATAAAAAACTGCACAGTTCACATTTTACTAACCATAGCTAGTTAGAAGATTGTGTCAACTTGTATAGATTCTGATAAGTCTGAATTGGTGGACAATATGAACCTACACCGTTCAGGAATAGCAACATGTACCTTCTCTCTTACACTGGCTCAATTATCTTATAAACAGGCTGCTTGGATATGAACAAAGTAAAGAAGGATTGGGGAATAGCCAATGTATACAAAGCTATCCTTCTACTGTACGAATGGCTTATCAGAGATGAAAATGTTCAAGTGAATGGAATCAACTATTTCGTTGATTACACAGGAATGACGTTGGCAATGGCAACAGCATTTTCTGGTGACGATCAGAAAACCATGCTAAACTTTTTTCAGGTACCAATCTATTGTCATTGAGCCAAAATGAGGGAACATTGACATTAAGGCATTTGAGAACATGGTATACTCAGATTAGCCTTTTTATAAGCCCAGCATAATCAGGATTTGCCCTTTACGCAACTGAGTCAACTGTTAAACGAACACTATTATATAGGACAGTTAGTGCAATGGTCGGAATTTAGGAATATATTGGCTTTTCTCATATATAACAAATCTGAATCAGATAATATAAGGAAACATAGGGAATATCTTTTTAAATAGTCCATGTGGGAATGTAGCTAGCTGCAAGATACATTGAAACCTTTTGTAATGTGAACTGGTGGCCGTAATATAACTGAGCAACTTACCGTAAAACGTTTCCTCAAATAAATCAATCAAGGATAAATCAAAACAGTTTTATTTAGATGAAATGACAAGTCATTAATCATCGTTTGAACTTCAGACGCGGAAACATTAACCACTCATGTCTGTGGAATCGTGATAAGATTATATAAGCAATTGACATCCAAAACATGATATGAGTCACCGGCATATTATCACAAAGTAAACTATACTATACATACTAATATCACAAATGTTAACATCTATACCGAGTTGTCTATGCATTGCAGAAAGCCTTACCAATTCGTATTAAAGGTATGTATTTGTACAATGAACCGGCCTTCTTTGATGTCCTGTTCGCCATGATCGCACCCTTCATGTCACAGAAAATCAAGGACAGGGTATGTACTAAGCGTTTGTTATAACTTTCATCTGAACTATCTACTCGGATACATACGATATTTCACGCATTTTCAATTCAATTCCAAAAGTCAGGACCCGCTCATCACGGGACTCAACGAACCAGTGACCTTTGATACGAGAGGCCGACGCTCTAGCTCTGCACCACTGTCTTCCCATGTGTAAACCCTTTCTACACACATGTTTATATATTTCCTGAGAAAGTATAACATGAATATAAATATATATATCGTTACAATTGGACACACATTCCTTTTATCTTGGTTCAACAATTAATTGGTTGAGAAATTGTGTTAGTAATGTCAAATTGCTAACCCATATAGAATGTAAACCGTTAACTTTGTACAAGATATATACGACTTTTTTTACTATGCAGCAGACGGCTTTTGAAAACGTTGTTTCAAAATAGCTATTACTTATTTTCCTATATGTTCAGAAGTTATTTATCTCCCTTCACTCGTTGATATTTTCAATATGTGTCTGCATCTGTTTTATATGAGAGAGGGTCAAATACTACTCTAGCTTGTTGAAAGAAATAATTGCTACTTCATGGACTGATCTCGTGAACATAAACAAAGTCGAATAATCTTGTCTTTTTTAAGAATGAACATTTATTTTGTACAGTGTCCTGAGCTGTTTGATTTGTTAGGAAAGAAACATATCACAAAGTGCTCTGATGGTAAACAGCAATTGTGTAGGTTTACAGCAAACCAACTTGGCGCCATTTTGGATGACCTAGTTACTATTTATATAGCTTATTGGCATAAAAGCGATATATAACCATAACGCATGTGCGGCGGCCAATTTAGACCTGACATCACGACTTGGTTGCCATCTTTGATTACTTTGTAAGGATTATAGCATAGGTCTTTATTAAGAATGACATTATAGGTCTTTATTAAGATGACACAATCGAGGATTTTTACCCAAATCAATCAATGATTTTTTTATTCTAAAGTCTGAAGAGATTTCAAATCAACACACAATACACTATCTGTTTATGTTACACAGTCAATCACGTATAACAGCGCACGTCTTACTTATTGTTTGAAATAGTTCCGCAAAGCATTGTTGACTCGGCCATACTGGCGCCAAACAGTGCTACCTCAGTGCTCATGAATAGAGGTGAACACACCAAGCGTGACACTTGACGTGGCTGAAGACATATCTGTATTATGGTGATTGTGAAATAGATGATGGCTCTTGGTCAACATATCACGTGATATGACTTTCGCATTGTTGACTATGTCATTTACTCTGCGGACATTCTAAAGCTACGGCATGCGCTGTCATATATGTTTAGATAACAATATATGGTATTGTGTGTCGAGTTAAAATAATCCAAAAGATTAAATATAGTCGTTTGATTTAACTCTAAAGTAATGGCTACAGCGTCTTGACGCATGTCTAAATTAGCCGCCGTACATGCGTCATGGTCATATATCGCTTACATGCAAATTGGTTACTATAAAGAGTATATAGTTCATCCAAAAGGGTGCTATGGTCTCTTATGGCAAACGAATTGCTTCCCTCGTACCCGAAATTTACCTCAACGTCTTTTACATATTGAGCGTGTTATAATATTGTTGTTCTACTTCTTTACCCATGATAACAGATGCACTTGATGGGTAAAAACATGACCCGAGTGTACGAACACGTAGACATGGCTGTCCTTCCTGATGAGTATTTACCCGATGAATATGAAGGTCCAAGAATCGGTCCCATTTCAAAAATTGTTGGTATGTATCTGTTAATAAGCCACGCCTGTCGATTTAGTAACGTATTGCATCGGCGTACACTACCGTGAAGACTCGGAAGAGTCCGCGCATACGCACCAGTCTCACACGCGTCTTAACTGTCCCTCTTTATACAATATAGTCTTAAAGTCGTCATTCGACTAAAAACAGAAATGTTGCCTGTCTTGTTGTTTACCAATTAAGCTCGAAATGATACCAAAGCGGATAATCATAAGGACCTTCAATCGGCAGACACGATTCAATTTCACACTATTTATTATAAGTAAACTTTTGAGCAATGTCTCCTTTTCCCGCGATATCATCACAACTCGTTGTCTGCATTGGGTTAGCTTATACTGGAAGTTTTCGATATTATTTCAGACGAGATGATGGACGAATTGACGTCACAAGAATTTATCGATTATATGGTAGAATTGTCGTCCGATAAATATGGCGCAGATTTGAAGAAGAAACCAGACAAGGGAAGTGACTCTGTTCCTACTGCTTCATTCAGGAAACTTAATGTGGATTAACTCTCTTGTGGGATTATATAAACTGCTGTTAATAACACTTTATTCTTTTATCGGGTTAAAGGCGAAAGTCACCAAAATATAACATAGAGATATCGTGGTGTTCGAGTGTTCGTAGATTTGTGATACATCAATGTTTTTTTTTTTTTTTCTGCTGCTTCGTAATTCATTTATTATAAAACGTTAACAGTGATATTATTTCGTCTTTTACTTCACGCATTTGTTTATTTTTTTAATTATATATATGCTTAATTTGTATTAATAAGACGATTATTCAAATAGTCGGTTCAGTCTAGATCAATGCCACTTACTCTTGCCAAGGTGCAGATGTAATTTTTCGTAAACAAACAGTGTGTAAAAAGGAAATATTGTTGACGTGAGTAAATTCTCCTTTTCTAACAATGTTTAAAACTCATTATCACAGGCAATAAACTTCCACTTTTCGAGATAAAACACTTTCTCAAAGAATAGTTTTAGAACACAGATCTTATCCCTTACAACATACTCTAATTCTGCAGTTTTTGGTGTTTATGCTGTTGTACAGCGCTTTCAACAATTGTTCAGTTATATCTTGTTGTTTAATGGATTATAGGTTACCAGTACTGCTGGTCCATTTATCCTGACACCAGCGAGTAAGTGATGTGCTCACATTCATGTGCACCAAGGAAGGAGAGCCATTACTGGTAATTTTGTATGACCGTATCTGGAATCAAACTTTAAATTTGCAGCATCCCGGCAAAAATATGAAAAAAAAGCTTTGTAATTGAAGGTTTAGTTATTGAATAGAGTGAAGAAATTGTGGCAAAATGACAAATTGATAATCATGCGCAGCAATTTTCCTATTTTTGCCTATTTCCTATTGTTGCAATGTCTGATGCAGATGCGTCTCAACGCGTCTGTACATTTTAAAGGGTTAATAACTTAATATATCATATTAAATGAAGATAAATGAAATACGCGGTCTATGACAAAATTAGTATATGTAAATAAGTAAATTGTTTAGATAACACAACTGGATATACTAATCTTTGTTTGTCCATCTTCACACTAGCATGAATATTACATAATATGACTAATTATTGTGACATTGAATCTAGAAAATTGAAAGATTTATATTGATAATGCTTGGGAAAATATTGCACTAAAAGGTGAAATAAATGGTTTTGAGCAATTTCACCATTTATTGCAATGTTTTCAAAAGTCATGTACAATGGCAGGTGTCAAATGTCGTCTGTGTAAAGTAATGTGTAAAGAACATGTTGGAAACAAACTTAGATAGTACTGGGACCTCTCGATAGCTTGATTTTGAACATGGAAGAGTCAACTATACGGAATTCGGCGGTAAAAGGGTTACAAATGGTTAAACCATGTAATAGGTATCCGCCTGGTTTGCGTCTGGGATTTGTGACCGGATGTCCTGGGTTCGATTATCAGTCCGCGGTTAAGGCGCATTTCTTGTTCTAGTATTGGTTTGTTTAGTGTCGCCGTGAGATAACTGAAATAATGTTGAAAACGTCTTTAAACCCAATTAAATCAAACAAACTAACTCTGATGCAAATTGGTCGAAGGGGAGTAAATCGCGACGACTTGAAAATTAATACCAGCTGACCTTTCACACGCCAGGGTGGTTTTGCCTGAACCATTATTACATATATTATTACTAGAAGCATGTTCGACCAGTGTATATCCAGATCAATAAGTGCATTCGCGTAGCTTTCAACAGCTCTGCACTTTTCGCCGCTTAGTTATAGAAGGCTTCAATCAACTTCTATAAAGCAGTATCCATTCGGCTACTTAGTATAGATGCACTCGCAAGTTTTCTCCCACAGGTGTAATACTCACGTTGAGCTTTGGAATCCTTGTGCATCGCTTAAATTGAAACAGCGAATAATATAATTAATCGCGACATTGCTCCTTAAAACGGAAGTGTTTTAATATTCTGGCTACCAAGGTCTCATGGATGATAAAGTCAAAAACATGTTGTGCCTGTTTAGTTAGTTCTCATATCATAAGGATATCAGATCCAATTCCTTTGAAAGCCAATCTCAATGCATTTGTTACAAGTGTAGATTCAATTCAATATGCGCATCTGTTTTTATCCGATCATATATCTTGATCTATTAGTTACATGTTCTAAGAAACTTCTGAAAGACATTGTGCATTCAGATACGATTGTACCGATTTACATGTAGATTGGATTTTTCTGATGAGGCCGATTTGTAATTCATGAGTGTTATAAATACGCAATGGCTGGTTTGCGAAAAGGTGGCTTGCGTAAAGAAATGGGACAGTTAATAAATCAGCTAAGATATTTCAATTTAAAAGCGTTATGATTGTTTGCAGGTTGTCATGCATGCTGGCAGAACTATATTACATTGTCATTCCTGAAGTCTGTATGGTGTCCTTTATGGAGTTTTTTCTACGCTCGTGTGTCTGTTTATCCCTTCTTCACGTGCAGACACATTTTCGCAAATCTGCACTAAAAAACGTCTGCAAACATTGTGGCAATAGGAGAAAATGTTTACCAAAATGTTTGTTAAGTCGTTGGCGCTTAGGGTTGTGAGGATAGTAAAATGACTGGGGTCTGGATAAATAAATCAGACGTAATGGTAAGCTACCCAGGACACGGGATGATAAATGACTTAACTACTGTTGGTAGCGGCGTCACACACACAACAAACACACAACAAACTAATCATTCGTCAATACCCGATTGTATGTTATATAATCTACGATTTGATTTCTTAAAAATAACTAGATGTGTAGCCCCGCGATGTTTGTGTATATCAATGTGTTTGTAATGACGAAATATAAGCATGACTCGGCTTTTGGTCAGCTGTTTTCTTTTATATTATTCATTTTACATGGACATACTTAAATACCTTCATTTATTACATCCACACGGAAATCAAGATGTATCATGTATTTGAAAATGAACCAAATTATGAGAAAACCAACATTGTAAAGTATCGATTCGGATCAGGCTAAGCATGCCGTGAAGGCTCAGGATTAGCATTACTACTGACTGACTAGTGTCAGAATAAGCGAACCAGTAGCACTGGTAACGTACACAGGAAGCGTAGTTATATAACTGAACACTTGTCGAAAGCGCCGTAAAACACCATACAATAGTTCATTCAATACGTACTAATTTACCTTAGAACACAGGGTACCAGACTACACAGCAATTAGATCGCCGTTCTTCAACGGAATTAATCATTGGTGTCGATTGTGTGGTATTGTCGATAGTATTGGCAATGATATTGGACCCAATCTAAATACCGAAAACTGAGAAAGTACAAATATCTAAGGTATTCTAAAGATGCAGTCCGATATACTAGTATAACATTACCCCTGAGGTGTTTAGAAGGAGTTTCCATAGGAATTGTTTCAAATAAATTATATCGCAACATTCAATTAACTTAGTACAGTGTATGTATCTAGCAGACGCAAATTCAATTAACTTAGTACAATGTATGTATCTATTAGACGCAATATTCAATTAACTTAGTACAATGTATGTATCTATTAGACGACATAAAGACATGCGGCAGCTTGATGTTTTCCTTCTTTTTTATTAACCCTTTCCCACCTACATATGCATTTTGACGCATCTGCATCAGAAGACTTTTGACAACATTTTGGTCAAATGAGAAATTGTTCATTGTGAGCATTGTATTTATTTGCCACATTGTTTTCAACTGTATTTGATAATAGAACTTTCATCTATAGACATTTTTCAATTTGGTGCCAAAATGTATTCAATATCAACTGCAGCTTTGTTGTATATTGGGAAAGGGTTTTTAATATATATTATTTAATGCTTTTTGCAATTCCTTTTTTCTAGCTTTTACATGGTGCCAAAACAACGTGATAAGAATGGATGTCGGGTTCTTATAGGACATATGGGTATGTATAAATACGTTAGACTTTCGCGATGTGTAAATCTATCTCAGCCAACGTATCTGCACTGTCTAATCTGGCATATAAGTCTAACACTGATTCACGCAGCATTCATTGGCATGTTTTAAGAAAGTTGTAAAATGCATTCATTATCAATGTATATCCTTTAGCGTGGATGCGCATATATAGGTCTTTGTCCTTAAAGAGCTATTTAGGCATTGACTCTAATTTGGAGTTGAATGTTTTGTTTATTTCCTTGAAACAGACGACAGTTGATGCGTCCTTAGCAGACGACATTTTAAAACCACATGAACAGTGCGCAATTATACCTGTTTGCAAACGTTGTCTTTAACTTAAAACGAAATTAACATTCTTTACTATTCTCCGGCCACAATGTCTTCAACTCAATATGAAATGTTCAACTTTAAACTGAACGAACATTTTCAGAAGATGTCGAAACATAGACATGAACATAGACATGAACTCATGGAAATTATTTTTAAAATAGCTGTGTATCACAAGGATGTGTTTATTTCAAGTAAATATAAATCATATGATCCGTTCCACGAGAAAACCAGCAGTTTGTATCTCTTTATACAATTACGACATGTTTATTTGCGTCCTGTGATTATGCAATTAAATGTGAACATTTAATATGAGCCAGTGCATGAGTGCATGAGTGACAATGCATGAGAAAAGGTACAAGTTGACATTTGGGAACATTATAGTTTCAGACAAGCCTGTGCATCCGCAAAGTCTGATCAAAAACTACACTGTTAACATTTTACTAACCCAAGCTTGTTAGAAGATTGCGTCAACTTGTATAGATTATGATAAGACTGAATTTGTGGACAATATGATCTGAACCTACACTGTTCAGGAATAGCAACCTATACCTTCTCTCTTACACTGGCTCAATTATCTTATAAACAGGCTGCTTGGATGTGAACAAAGTAAAGAAGGAGTGGGGAATAGCCAATGTATACAAAGCTATCCTTAGTATAGATGCACTCGCAAGTTTTCTCCCACAGGTGTAATACTCACGTTGAGCTTTGGAATCCTTGTGCATCGCTTAAATTGAAACAGCGAATAATATAATTAATCGCGACATTGCTCCTTAAAACGGAAGTGTTTTAATATTCTGGCTACCAAGGTCTCATGGATGATAAAGTCAAAAACATGTTGTGCCTGTTTAGTTAGTTCTCATATCATAAGGATATCAGATCCAATTCCTTTGAAAGCCAATCTCAATGCATTTGTTACAAGTGTAGATTCAATTCAATATGCGCATCTGTTTTTATCCGATCATATATCTTGATCTATTAGTTACATGTTCTAAGAAACTTCTGAAAGACATTGTGCATTCAGATACGATTGTACCGATTTACATGTAGATTGGATTTTTCTGATGAGGCCGATTTGTAATTCATGAGTGTTATAAATACGCAATGGCTGGTTTGCGAAAAGGTGGCTTGCGTAAAGAAATGGGACAGTTAATAAATCAGCTAAGATATTTCAATTTAAAAGCGTTATGATTGTTTGCAGGTTGTCATGCATGCTGGCAGAACTATATTACATTGTCATTCCTGAAGTCTGTATGGTGTCCTTTATGGAGTTTTTTCTACGCTCGTGTGTCTGTTTATCCCTTCTTCACGTGCAGACACATTTTCGCAAATCTGCACTAAAAAACGTCTGCAAACATTGTGGCAATAGGAGAAAATGTTTACCAAAATGTTTGTTAAGTCGTTGGCGCTTAGGGTTGTGAGGATAGTAAAATGACTGGGGTCTGGATAAATAAATCAGACGTAATGGTAAGCTACCCAGGACACGGGATGATAAATGACTTAACTACTGTTGGTAGCGGCGTCACACACACAACAAACACACAACAAACTAATCATTCGTCAATACCCGATTGTATGTTATATAATCTACGATTTGATTTCTTAAAAATAACTAGATGTGTAGCCCCGCGATGTTTGTGTATATCAATGTGTTTGTAATGACGAAATATAAGCATGACTCGGCTTTTGGTCAGCTGTTTTCTTTTATATTATTCATTTTACATGGACATACTTAAATACCTTCATTTATTACATCCACACGGAAATCAAGATGTATCATGTATTTGAAAATGAACCAAATTATGAGAAAACCAACATTGTAAAGTATCGATTCGGATCAGGCTAAGCATGCCGTGAAGGCTAACCCGGGCAGAAAATGTTCGCCTTCTGTGGATTTTCTGCTTCAGGAATCAATACTCTATACGTTTATCCCCCTGAGACGGAATGTGTCGACCTGGAATGCGTGGACTGCGAAGACAGATCTGGGTCGATACACTACGCATAGTCAATACTGTTGGTTTTCTTGTGGAACGGCTCATATATCTATTATAGTGGGATATTCATTGATTTTGTGTCCACGCCAGTCAAATTTATCTTTAAACCATGTATTTGAAACAAAATCTGGTTTTGATTTACATTGACCCGACACAGGTTATTTTATGTTACTATTAGGTTGAAGGTATTTGGATATTTCCGTCTTTGCATTTAGTAAACGTTAAGGGTCCCTAAGTGAATATCTAGGACGCATTTGGATAATCCTAACTGATAACGTATATTGAGACTTTGAAGGTCATAGTCGTTTCACTTATCTCCTTTTTGCAAAAGTAAAGAGTTCACTTTATCTAAATGGAAAGCGTATCGAATTTCATAATACCTGGCGTTTGTGTGCCATAGAAGATATTAAAGATGTCGAATTGTCTCTGTTAACTTTTAACGTGGCTCTAATTCCACTAACTTACTTAGCGCTAAGTAATACTTAAATACTTATAAGCATATTTCATCCTTTTTGATTCCCTAATATTTTGCAAAATATGGTGGAAAGTATTTAAGTAAATGTTTAAGTTGGTATACATAGGTACCTTGCTGACTACCAATAAGTGTTATACAGCATGCTGTAATATGTGTCAGATGTCGTCTGCTTGACGGAAAAACTAATAGAGCCACTCTGGCCACTGATTACATGTTTGCTCCCTCATCATTTTAACTCTTTCAGCGCCAAAGGCAATATTGAGGTTTTGCAAACAATGCAGATTCTGGTGAGGCAGCTCGTAACGAGTTGTCTCTCCTAAAATATACATTGTTTGCAACTTAGACTTTTAATTTTACCAAATTTCGTGTTGGACGAAAAGTGAAGTGGTCCAATTTTCAACACGGAAGATTCGACTTTGTGAAATTCGGTAGTTTTAAGACCGTCTGATTTGAAAAAATATATATGTAAAAAAAAGTACCGTATGGAATATTGATACAGACTTGAAAGCATTGTGGGGAAGGAAGACATAATTGATTACTGCCGATGCTTTAAATGTCGTCTATAACAGGGAAAGAGTAGATATTCATGCAACTACACATGTGCAGATTAAGAGCAGACGATGTTGGCGGTGCTCCAGGAAAACCAACATTAGCGTAATTTGTTCACGCCCTGTAAATCCATGATAATACGTTTTCAAACGTTTATTGCAACCTTCTGAGACCTTCTGTCTAATCAATGCCTAACGGTTATTGTTCGCAGAGCACCGCGCATTTGGTTTAATATATAAGCTTCACCAGTCGAAAGATTAATGTATGGAATTATCAATCCAGATTTTGGAATAAGGGTGAATTTAGAGTTAAGCGTACAGGTGACGTTGGCATGTCTATATATAGAAACTGGAAATCACCTTTATCCGGTAGACAGTGTGTTACAAGATGGCTATCGAACCAGGTAGGCAATAATGTTATCGTTTTTTGGTTTTGATATGTTAACACTTTCCCAGATATAGAAGATTTCTGACGCATCTGCAGCAAACGACTTTTGTTGCGAAAGGTGAAATTGCTCTGCTCGTGATGAGCGTTTTCCCCGTTTACATCAATATACCCAACGTTATAATACAAAGTATCCTTTCATTTATATAGATTATTAAGTTTTTTCAAAGACGTCTGCTGCTGAATTGCTATGTATGGGAAGGGATTTAAAACTGTTTCTATTATCATAGCTAGTGTACAAAACATAAGATACAAAATTACCATTGATTTTAAAGACAACTTTACGAAAATACTTTAGTTTACCCATTACACGTGTGATATGATGTAGGGTATAAAATGTCGCCTGTACGTGATGAAAATCAATAGAGACCTTAACCCTTCTCATATATAGACGACGTTCTTTTCGCCTTTGCAGAAGAAGAGCTTTTCTTTCTTTTCACCCTTTCCCAAATAAAACAAATCTGCAGCAGACGACTCTGTTAAAAAATGTGACAATAACCGGACAGATCTCATAAACGATAGCTTAATTGTTAAATAAAGTTCAAAACATTGTGGCCACAACGTTTTCAAAATTCGTCTTCTGCTATTGCGTCAAAATGAGTCTGCAGGTGGGAAAGGGTTGAAACACCGTCGAGATCAGAGAAACTTATCACAGCAACCAGTCTCACATATACCACAATGTTTCCAGTGCAGTTTCAAAAGAAAACATTTTTGTTATTAGGTATTGTAGGTTTTGACTCATGCGTTCGAATAGCTACATGTAGGCGACTTGAGACATTTATTTATTGGCCCATAAACGTAAAACGTTCAATATATTTGATATGAGTAAATTTGTCCGCGAAAACCAAGAACGTTTCAGTATTTTTACCATGGAAGCGATCTAAGTTTCGCTTAGAAAAGATGAGGTTTCACGTTAGTCCTTTCCCACATGCAACAAATATGCAGCAGACGATTTTTAAAAGATATGACAAATATCTGAACGGATAATAAATGAATAAAGTTGAGAAATTACTCACTATGACATAGTGTTTTCAAAGGTCGTGTGATGCAGAGTCATCAGAAAGGGTCGACATGTTGGACAGGGAAATCGACCCAGTCCCAGTGTCTATTGAAGCAAGGAAGGTATGACTATGTTACCATACACCTTAAGAACAGGCGTACAAATAGTAGATGGATCATTAGCCCGGGCATAATCAATCAAAACCGACCAATGAAGATTCCCACATTAAGTATATTTGAGCCGTCCCGCGAGAAAACCAACAGTGTGGGCTCTGCGTAAAGTATCGACCCGTGCCATTCTAAGCATGCCGCGCAGGCTAACACGGACAGACACTTTTCGCCTCCTGTGGATTTTGCCAATTCAGGAATCATTACTCTATACCTCTATCCCCCTGATACAGAAAGTGTCGGCTAGGCTCATTTTATTTAGAAACATACACACGATTTCAATAGTTGTATTACTATGTACACTTGTGTTCATTTCATGACTGGATTCTAAAGATGCAATTATTAACGCTACCATTATTCCAATGTGAAGCCACTTGTATCTGTCATTATGAGGTATAACGTTCATTTAAGAATAGGCAAAGCTGATTAGACTCTGTTATCTACAAAAAATGCTTTAAAACATAAATGTAAAACTATTTAGAGACAAGGTTACATGTAGCCTATCTCCTGCTGAATGCATTAATATATTTGCGTTTTATCAAATTTACAACTAGGACTTGCTTGTGTTGGATCCGTTTGTAGGTTATCTACAACGCTACCTCTAAAAATAGTTCAGCTCAATCATACATGTCTTTTCCTGTATACATTACCAATACAATCCTGACAATAGTAGAACAATCGTTACGCTATTCTAGAGGTAACCTTTTCAAGATCAAACGAACTTCTCTACAAATGAATGTTTAATTATTGAAAAGAGTTGAAAACATTGTGGCAAAACTTGTCTGTTTCAAAGCCATCAGACATCGTCTGTATGTTGAAAAGGAGGAACGCATCTACTACCGTTTTGAAATATGTGATACGACCCGACCGGGCATCGAACCCTGGTCTCCATTACCGGGGCTGACGATGTATTTATTAAGTCGGCATTCACGTGTTGTAACCCTTTCCCTCATGTATATGCTTTCTGACACCTCTGCAGCAGATGGCTTTTTGAAAACTTGGCGACAAAAGAAGAATTTGCTCAAAACGAGCAATTTCTCCATTTGTCATCATGTTTTCAACTCTATTCAATTATTGTACTTTCATTTAAAGGAAGTTTCCATTTTTTTACAGATTTGTTGTATGTGGGAAAGGGTTAATAACATAGTATTTGAGCGATGCTCTGCCAAAACCAACAGGAACGTATGTATAACATGTTTTGGGGAAAAATACTTTTCTATGCGCATCCATGATGAAGGTTAAAATGGATATAGCTTTTACAGAAGTTTCTTGAAACCATCTAAGCTATAAGGAGACAGTTCCGAGCCAATCAGACGGCGCTGATGTGCTAGCTGATCTGGATCTACGCTGGTTACAAATGCCTTACGGTTTGTGTTCGTAAAAGAACGCATTTCCATTCATTTGTTACTATATTTATCTTAATTATTGAAGGAGACATCAATTACCGGAGTAAACTGGACGACGCTAGTAAGAAGAAGGCCAAAGAAGAGCTGAATGAGATCAATGATAAAGATAGACTTCTGGCTGTTCAAAACTTGCGCAGATTAGTTCTGGAGCAGACCTGGATCAAAACACCAACAGGTTTCGTATTTTCGACTTTGCAGTTGCCTTTCTTAAAACAGCAACAGTTACTGCTTCGAAATTCCGTTGAAGTTGTATGAAAGAAAGCGGTTCCATCCGTCAATCAAATTTGCGTTTAGCACACCTCTTCTTACGTATTGTTTTAAATAAGAATAATCGTGCCAAGATACATCATTTCCATTGAAAAAAATAATAACGTAATTATTACACGTGCGGAAAAAGACCTGCCTGTTCATTCGTGCTGACGATCCAAATGAATACTACTTAACAAAAGTTTCTTATCCTTTGTAGACTTTGAATTTCTACTGCGTTTCCTGCGTGTGCGAAAGTATAGCCAGCTAGCAGCCCTGGAATCCATAGAGAAGTACTGGTCGCACAAAGCGTCCAATCCACGTTTCTTTCAAAATGCCGACCCAAGGGACCCAATCCTGCAAGAAATACTACGATCTGGGTAAGATATCTTCGTTATAATAGGTCAGCGAACATCATGAAGGGTCTACTTTCATCTGTAATTATTGAAGGTGAATGTTAACTTGTTTTTGTGCATTTTAAACAGTGTAGGTTATTTTAAACTTATTTATACATCGATTGCGAATAAAGCTTTCAGCTTATATTTCACGCTCAATGTCTGCTTCCTTGCGACTGACTCAACCAGTACTCGTTGTGTGGGAAAAGCCCAAAGTTAGAAACCGCTCATCACAGGACTCGAACCCGGGACCTTTGGTACGAGAGGCCGACGCTCTACCTCTGCACCACTGTCTAACGTGTAGGTTCAGATCAGTGTATACATATTTATGTAGGTTCAGATCAGTTTATACATATTTACTATGTTATATGAATGAATAACAAAATATTTTGAACCGGAGGCCTTTATTATCAATAAATATATTGACTTGACTTGAATATATGTGGGAGTGAGTAAAACATATAATTCACTTTATCGATTCTCTGGATTAACAACAATAATTTTGGAGTTACCGGCCGCTACCATTACACTAAAGATTATAGGGTCAGGCATACTCCAGTAATGGCGGCGCCCTTTGACAATGGCGTGCAGAGGACAAAATAAGGAAGACAAAGAGGTCTTGCTTCCACTTTATCTCTGTTAGCGCTCATTAAAGCATATGGTGTGGGTAACCAAAAGAAAGGCTCAATGGGAAGATTACGTTGAGTCATACCAAATACTTTATATATTGTAATAATGGCTTCCCTCCTTGGTGCTCAGGATTAGCATTACTACTGACTGACTAGTGTCAGAATAAGCGAACCAGTAGCACTGGTAACGTACACAGGAAGCGTAGTTATATAACTGAACACTTGTCGAAAGCGCCGTAAAACACCATACAATAGTTCATTCAATACGTACTAATTTACCTTAGAACACAGGGTACCAGACTACACAGCAATTAGATCGCCGTTCTTCAACGGAATTAATCATTGGTGTCGATTGTGTGGTATTGTCGATAGTATTGGCAATGATATTGGACCCAATCTAAATACCGAAAACTGAGAAAGTACAAATATCTAAGGTATTCTAAAGATGCAGTCCGATATACTAGTATAACATTACCCCTGAGGTGTTTAGAAGGAGTTTCCATAGGAATTGTTTCCAAATCAATTATATCGCAACCTTTAATTAACTTAGTACAGTGTATGTATCTAGCAGACGCAATATTCAATTAACTTAGTACAATGTATGTATCTTTTAGACGCAATATTCAATTAACTTAGTACAATGTACGTATCTATTAGACGACATAAAGACATGCGGCAGCTTAATTTCTTCCTTCTTTTTTATTAACCCTTTCCCACCTACATATGCATTTTGACGCATCTGCATCAGAAGACTTTTGACAACATTTTGGTCAAATGAGAAATTGTTCATTGTGAGCATTGTATTTATTTGCCACATTGTTTTCAACTGTATTTGATAATAGAACTTTCATCTATAGACATTTGTCAATTTGGTGCCAAAATGTATTCAATATCAACTGCAGCTTTGTTGTATATTGGGAAAGGGTTTTTAATATATATTATTTAATGCTTTTTGCAATTCCTTTTTTCTAGCTTTTACATGGTGCCAAAACAACGTGATAAGAATGGATGTCGGGTTCTTATAGGACATATGGGTATGTATAAATACGTTAGACTTTCGCGATGTGTAAATCTATCTCAGCCAACGTATCTGCACTGTCTAATCTGGCATATAAGTCTAACACTGATTCACGCAGCATTCATTGGCATGTTTTAAGAAAGTTGTAAAATGCATTCATTATCAATGTATATCCTTTAGCGTGGATGCGCATATATAGGTCTTTGTCCTTAAAGAGCTATTTAGGCATTGACTCTAATTTGGAGTTGAATGTTTTGTTTATTTCCTTGAAACAGACGACAGTTGATGCGTCCTTAGCAGACGACATTTTAAAACCACATGAACAGTGCGCAATTTTACCTGTTTGCAAACGTTGTCTTTAACTTAAAACGAAATTAACATTCTTTACTATTCTCCGGCCACAATGTCTTCAACTCAATATGAAATGTTCAACTTTAAACTGAACGAACATTTTCAGAAGATGTCGAAACATAGACATGAACATAGACATGAACTCATGGAAATTATTTTTAAAATAGCTGTGTATCACAAGGATGTGTTTATTTCAAGTCAATATAAATCATATGATCCGTTCCACGAGAAAACCAGCAGTTTGTATCTCTTTATACAATTACGACATGTTTATTTGCGTCCTGTGATTATGCAATTAAATGTGAACATTTAATATGAGCCAGTGCATGAGTGCATGAGTGCCAATGCATGAGAAAAGGTACAAGTTGACATTTGGGAACATTATAGTTTCAGACAAGCCTGTGCATCCGCAAAGTCTGATCAAAAACTACACTGTTAACATTTTACTAACCCAAGCTTGTTAGAAGATTGCGTCAACTTGTATAGATTATGATAAGACTGAATTTGTGGACAATATGATCTGAACCTACACTGTTCAGGAATAGCAACCTATACCTTCTCTCTTACACTGGCTCAATTATCTTATAAACAGGCTGCTTGGATGTGAACAAAGTAAAGAAGGAGTGGGGAATAGCCAATGTATACAAAGCTATCCTTCTACTGTACGAATGGCTTATCAGAGATGAAAACGTTCAAGTGAATGGAATAAAATATTTCGTTGATTACACAGGAACGACGATGGCACTGGCAACAGCATTTACTGGTGACGATCAGAAAGTTATGCTAAACTTTTTTCAGGTACCAAACCATTGTAATTGAGCCCAAACGCGGGAACATTGACATTAAGGCATTTGAGAACATATATGTTCTGATTATCCTTTTTATAAGCACAGTATGATCGGAATCTGCACTGTTCGCAACTGTTAACCGAACAGTATTATATAGTCTCAAATAAATCAATCAAGGAGAAATAATTTCGATGAAATGACAAATAATTAATCATGGTTTGAACTTCAGATGCGTAAACATTAACCACACCTGCTGTTGAATTGTGATTTGATTGTGTAAGCAAGTGATATCTAAAACATGATATGAGTCACCGGCATATTATCTCAAAGTAAAATATAGTTTACATACTAATATCACCAAATGTTAACATCTATACCTAGTTGTCTTCTCATTGCAGAAAGCCTTACCAATTCGTTTTAAAGGTATGTATTTGTACAATGAACCGGCCTTCTTTGATGTCCTGTATGCCATGATCGCACCCTTCATGTCACAGAAAATGAAGGACAGGGTATGTACTAAGCGTTTGTTATAACTTTCATCTGAACTATCTACTCGGATACATAAAAAGTGTTTGGGTAGGAGAGAAAGTGAGCATTAGAATAGTCCATGTATGCATGTTTAAACCCTTTCTACGAACTTTCACACATGTATATATATTTCCTGAGAAAGTATAACATGAATATATATATGAGCCGTTCCACGAGAAAACCAACATTATTGACTCCGCGTAAAGTATCGACCTGGATCAGTCTAAGCATGCCGCGCAGGCTAACCCGGACAGACACTTTTCGCCTTCTGTGGATTTTCTGTATCAGGAATCATTACTTTACACCTCTATCCACCTGAGACGGAATGTGTCGGCCCGGATTAGCCTGCGCGGACTGCGCAGGCTGATCCGGGTCGATACATTACGCAGATCCAATAATGTTGGTTTTCTCGTGGAACGGCTCATATATATATATATATCAGTACGATGGGACACACATTCCTTTTATCTTGGTTCATCAATTAAATGGTTGAGAAATTATGCATTTATTTCAATTTGGTAACAGGAATCCGCTGTGGTCGAGTGGTTAGCGTCGGGGATTTCGAAACCGGGTGTCCCGGGTTCGATCCCCAGTCGCGGCAATTCGGTCATGGTGGAGTGCCCTTGGGCAAGGCACATTTTCCAGCCTAGTACTGGTTTGTTCACCCAGGGAACATGAATAATAAAATTTAAATGCGCGCTAAATGACCTTAGCTGTCGATGCGCCATAAAACAATATACATTCATTCATTCAATTTGGTAACCCAGATGGCATGTAAACCGTTAAATGTGTACGATATGCATACGAGTTTTGTGACTATGCAAGCAGACGGCTTTTGATAAACGTTGTTTCAAAATAGCTATTATTCCGTTTCTTCTATGTTCTGAAGTTATTTATCTACCTTCACTCGTTGATATTTTCCATATGTATTCGCATCTGTTTTATATGAGAGAGGGTCAAATACTACGCTATGTAAGGAGTCGTTATCTTGTTTAAAGAAACAATTGCTACCTCATGGACTGATTGCGTTACATAAAAAGAGTCTATTAATCTTGTCTTTTTTAAAAAATGAACCTTTATTTTGTACAGTTTTCTGAGCTGTTGGGAAAGAACCATATCACAAAGTGCTTTGATGGTCAGCAGCAAGTGCGTCGGTTTACAGCAAACCAAGTTGGCGCTATATGGGATGAGCTATAGTGACTATTTGTATAGCTTATTTGTATATAAGCGATATATGACCATGACGCATGTGCGGCGGCCAATTTAGACCTGACATCACGACTTGGTGGCCATCTTGGGTTATATTTTAAAAAGGATATCAAAGTTCTATATCTAGAATGACATGATAAGTCTTTATTAAGATGACACCATCGGGCCTTTACTGAAAAATAGTTGAAAACGATTTTTACTCCAATCAATCAATGATTTTGTTATTCTAAAGTCTGAAGAGATATCAACTCAACACACCATACACTATATTTTACGATACACAGTCAAGCACGTATAACAGCGCACGTCTTACCTATTGTTTGAAATAGTACCGCTATGCATTATTGACTCCACCATACAGGCGCCCGACAGTGCTACCTCAGTGATCATGAATAGAGGTCAACACACCTGGCATGACACTTAACGAGACTGAAGAAATATCTGTAATGGTCTTTGTGAAATAGATGATGGCTCGTGTGCAAAATATCACGTGATAGGACATGCGCATTGTTAAATATGTCCTTTACTCTGTATACATAATATAGCTAAGACATGCGCTGTCAAACATAGTTATATACCAATATATGGTATGGTGTGCTGAGTTGACATATTTTCAGACTTTAGAATCCAAAAATGATTGATTGATAAGGGTAAACACCGTTTTTAACTATTTTCAATTAAAACCGATTCTACATATAGTCGTAAGATGTAATACTAAATTAAATTCAAGATAGCTACACCATCGTGACGCCATGTCTACAAGCAAATTAGTTACTATAAATAGTATATAATTGATCCAAACCGGTGCCCGTTTGTTTTGCTGTAAACTGACGCACTTGCTGCTATGGTCGCCTATGGCAAACGAATAGTTCCCTCTAACCAGAAATTTACCTTAACGTCTATAACATATTAAGCGTGTTATAAAATTGTTGTTCTATTTTTACCGATTTTAACAGATGCACTTGGTGGGTAGAAACATGACCCGAGTGTACGAACACATAGAAATGGCTGTCCTTCCTGATGAGTATTTACCAGATGAATATGAAGGTCCAAGAATCGGTCCCATGTCAAAAATTGTTGGTATGTATGTGTTAATAAGCCGCGCCTGGCGATTTAGTATGGTATTGAAACGGCGTACACTACTGTGAAGAATCGGGAGAGTCCGTGAATACGCACCAGTATCACCAGCGTCTTAACAATCCGTCTTTGAATAATATAGTCTTAAAGTCGTCACTCGACTAAAGACTAGAAATTTTGCCTGTCTTGTTGTTTACCAATTAAGATTGAAATGACACGAACGCGGATAATCAAAAGGACCCTCAGACGGCAGGCGCGATCCAAATACATGTATAAGGCGGGTCATGCAAAAGGGTTCTTAAATCTGGCTCGCCAAATATGAACTGGCTGCTCTTCTAAATGAGGACAGAAATTGAATGATACAGTAATGTGTGTTGTGTGTGTGTGTGTGTGTGTGTGTGTGTGTGTGTGTGTGTGTGTGTGTGTGTGTGTGTGTGTGTGTGTGTGTGTGTGTGTGTGTGTGTGTGTGTGTGTGTGTGTGTGTGTGTGTGTGTATGTGTGTGTGTGCGTGTATGTGTGTGTGTGCGTGTGTTTGTGTGTGTGTGCTCACAAACTTGCCGGAGTCTCTATTTTTTAAACCGATATAATGCTATTTCGCTTTTAAACAATATTTACTTACCAAGCTGGGAACCACATTAAGTACAATTGCGAACAGTTTAGACCAAGATCAGCCTGCGCATTCGTGCAGGTTAATGTTGGTCGATACTGGTCGCGGATCAATTATCAAGTAAACAGACCGACTAAATGTAAGAACTTGTGAAAAAGCAAGTTAATGTATTATATGCAGAAGTATAAGGGAAATAACCAGTGCAAGAGTCCATGGTAGACCAGTCGTGACTGATGGCCCTGGTGATCAATTAAGAGGTTCCGAGTATTAATCTAAACAGTTCACACCGAGTTAAAAATAAAGTTTTGAGCAATGTCTCCTTTTTCCGCGAACTTTTCTCAAAACTCGTTGTCTGCAAAGGGTAAGGTTACACTGTATGTTTTATACATTATTTTAGACGAGATGATGGACGAATTGACGTCACAAGATTTTATAGATTATATGGTTGAATTATCGTCCGATAAATATGGCGCGGATTTGAAGAAGAAACCAGGCAAGGGAAGTGACTCTGTTCCTACTGCTTCATTCAGGAAACTTAATGTGGATTAACTCTCTTGTGGGATTATACAAACTGCTGTTAATAACACTTTATTCTTTTATCGGGTTTCCATTCTATATGTTTTTAGAAAACAATGTGTCAATTTCGTTCTTATTCATAGTGAAAGTCAATAGTCACCCAAACACATCACTGATCGAGATATCGTGGTGTTCGAGAGTTCCGTAGATTTGTGATGCTTCCATTTTTTGTATTTTCAGCTGCTTCGTAATTCATTTATTATTAAATGTTATTAGATGAAATGATAGCCAGTGATACTAGTTCTAGTTTTACTTCACGCTTTTTGTTTATTTTTAATTATATTTGCTAAATGGCCAGTTCAGTATGAATTGAAAGCCACTTACTCTTGCCATAGTGCAGATAACCTTTGTTACAAACAAAAATTGTGGTAAAAGGAAATATTGCGGAAGTTAAGCCAATTCTCCTTTTCTAACAATGTTTAAAACTCATTATTACATGACATAAACTTCTACTTTCGAGATAAATCACTTTCTTAAAATATGTTTTTTTCCAATATCCTCTAATTCTGCAGCTTTTGTTTTGTATGATGTTTTACACCGCTATCAAACATTTGTTCAGTTATATATTGTTGTGTCCTGGATAGGTTGCCAGTACTACTGGTAAATTTATCCTGATACCAGTGAGTAAGTGCTTTGCCAATATTCATATGCACCATGGATGGAAAGCCATTACTACCATTTTTAAAGTATTTTGTACGACCGTATCTGGGATCGAACTTCAAATCGGCAGCAGACGACTTTGAAAACATCTAAGCAAAAATATGAGAAAATGCTTTGTAATTGAAAGTTTAGTTATTGAATAGAGTGAAAACATTATAGCAAAATGACAAATTTATCATTATGCGCAGCGACTTCTTTTTTAGTTATAAAGATTTAAACAGTCGTCTGCTGCAGATGCGTCGCAAGGTATCTACAAGCGTTAAATGGTTAAGTTATCATATCAAATGAAGATAAATGAGATACGCTGGCTATGCAAAAAAGAGTACATGTAAATAAGTAAATTGTTTAGATATAGATAATAACACAACCGGATATACCAATCTTCGTTTGGCCCTCTTGACACTAGCATGAATATGACATAATATGACTAATTCGTGTGACATTAAAACAGTTCTGATTAACCCATTACTTTACATGACTTTTCAAAGGTCGTCTGCTTTACAATCATCAGACGAACAATTTCAACAATCTAGAAAACACAAAGATTGATATTGATTATGCGTGGAAAATATGGCAATAAAAGGTGAAATTTGCCCGATTTCACCATTTATTGCAATGTTATTGCAAAAGTCACATTTAGCTAGAACAGAGGACCTCTCGATAGCTTATTTTGAACATGGAAGAGTCAACTATGCGGAATTCGGCGGTAAAAGGGTTAAAGATGGTTTAACCATATAACGGGTGTTTGCCTCGGCCGAATAGCGTTCGGGATTTGTGACCGGTGTCCTGGTTTCGATCCCCAGTCAGCAGTCATGGTGGATTCCTAACCCTAATGCAAGGCGCATTTCCTATTCTTGTATTGGTTTCTTTACACAGGGATCATGAATGAGCCAAATACCGCCGTGAGATTACTGAAATAATGTTAAAAACGTCATAAAACCCCAATAAAACAACTTAACCATGAAACAAATAGGTCAACGGGGAATAAATCACGACGACTTGAAAATGATTTCAAGCTGAACTCTCACATGCCAAGGTCGTTTTGCCTGTACAAGTGTTACCTATGTTATTATTATAAGCAATTTTGGTATTTAATATTATAAGCGTACTTACTGCATTTTAGTGCCCTTAGACTGAGATCTTTCTGTTATTATAAAATTATTCTAGCTCCTATTGCATTTTGTTTTATCATTTCAATGAATCTTTTGTGTGTATTCATGTATTCATGTATTCACTTTGAGTACAGGAGTCTTGTTCAACTGTGTATTGCTACAATAGATTTGCGTAAAACCAAGCTTTTAATTTCAGGATTTATTTCACTGTCATTTTTGATCTCAGGGATAAAACATTTCGAAATTATTTCCGCTCCCTTCCCAAAAGAAGAACTTTTACTATTATGTATTAATTCTGTAAACAGTAGCCGTACTATTTTTAAAATAAAACTGAAAATATACTATCCAGCTCGCCACCTCTGTTTGATCCCTGAATTTGCCATCCTAAACTCTATCTCTCAATTATAAGAATTATACAAGGTCTATGCAGCAGACGACTTATGCACACATGTGGATAAGGGAGATATTCCACAAAACTAACTCTTGCTACTTTTTCCTATACTGTTTTTAACTTTGTATCAATTTGAAGCTTAATTCAGTTGTAAACCACATGAAGGTTTCAGGTACATACATAATCAAATTATGAAAAGATAATCCGTATTGCATGATAACGCTTTTTCCATATTGCGATAATTAATATACCGCGGACAACCGAGAGCTTTCATGGTGTATGCACGTCGGAAGTCATCGCTTTCCTTTTATTAATGAACCCTTTCCCACTTGCAGACGCTTTATTACGCAACTGCTGACTCTTAATCAGCAATGTCACCTTTTGCCACAATGTTTTTAAAAAAACTCTATTGAGTAAAATATTTTCTAAATGTTTTAAAATTCGTCTCCTTTAAATTTGCTGTATGTGGGAATAGAGTCAAACAAAACATACATGTATTAATTAAAGTAATATAGTTTGTTGTATATAGCGAAACTGGTGGATTATACGAACATACATGGAGATATCGTATCAGATAAAAATAAAATGCCCTCTTGCCACAATTAATGCTTTCTACCCTTTGTGAAATTCATATCGTTGAATAACCGCAAGATAATCCCCTTTTGTCTGCAGAAATGTTCATTTGGAGTCCACGTTTAACCCTTTCCCTCATACGACAATTCTGCAGCAGACGACTTTGAACATATTTTGTCAAAATCTATGACTTAAAGTGGAAAACATAGTGGCAAAAGAAGAAATTGCACGTTTTGTGCAATTTCTTCTTTTGTCACTATGTTTTCAAAAAGCCATCTGCTGCAGAGGCGTCAGAAAGCGTTTACATGTTCATGCCTCGACTCACTATATAATCTGTGGCAGAGCATCTATGAGGCAGGGAATACCAACGCACGAATCAGAAGATCGATCAATAAAGAGGCTTTGGTGTGTGTTACTATTTTAAGAATTAAGAGCTGACCTAGTTGTAAAGCGTCTGTTTACATGGGTTGAATTATAGTTCAGTTTGTAACGATCGAGTTAAATACGTTTAGTCAACAATCGCTTGTTTAAAATTGAAAATCCTTTCTTTGGACACAGTGTTCACAGAGGTATGTGTACATGTTTATTTTTTTCTTATATTGTAATTCAACATAGCATAGATCCCTCTTATTTCAGATTGTTTCGACTCATGTATGCATTGTACATGTATGCATTGTACATGTATGCATAGCAGTTTTAAAACGAATTAATCATCGGCAAACACCTCGCATCACGAACAAGGGTCACGAAATCAATCTGGGAAGAGGAGGAACTGATTATTTCAAGTTATCTTTTATCTGCCATGATAATGCTTATAACCAATTTATTCATTTTACCATGTAACTATTTTGTTTGTTGAATGAGTTCATATACGTTTCAAATATTTAATTTGCTTCTAGTAAAATGTTTACGATTGTAAATTGTACATGTTTAGTGCATGTATCTTACTTAGTCCATTGTCGCCTTAATAACTCATTAGTTTAATAGTCCTAGATATTGAGAACACATAGCTAAGTGTTCGATCCCCCGCAGTCTATGGTAATATAATGGGCGATATACACTGTAGGTGTGATACGCGGATAATAAAAAAACTGCGGGTTATTTTCATGGAACTGCGGCGCAGTGTGTTTGACAGTGTATATCTTTGTGTGTTTGTTGTTGTTTTTGTTCAAGATGTAGTCCTATATGCCTTAAATAATGAACATATTATCACAGTATCGGTGCCTCATTAATTATCACACGTGCTACTTTTCCCTATGAACAACAACATCAACAGTCTGCATTTATTTTAAGTTTTACATAATCTTTAATTGTGTACACTCTGAACATTGCGTGTATTAAGGGATAAGCAATAAATAAATTGACATTTTTCTGTCTTTATACAAAATGCATTCGTGTAAATGAACTTCAGTAACTCTATCTATACTTACTTTGTAAATAAGTAAAAATAAACTTGTTTTGTACACCGTGTTTTGTATAATTACGTTTTTTGTTTACAAGCGAGTACTTACACCATACTCGTCAATTTAAGTAAAGTGACTTACATTTTGTACAAAGGTCTAATAGTAGAAAAACCCGCCTTATCTTTGACTTAAGGTTCCGCTTCGCCGTTCACTGCCTTTCACAAAGGTTTACAAAAAAGATATATGTTTACCACTTATCTGGCAGCAAACCTCTATACAGGAAATAATAAGTATTGAACAGAGTAGAAAAACATCGCGGCGAGGGTAGACATTTCTCTGAATGAACCATTTCTCCTTTTGCGTCAATGTTTCAAAATGTCTGCTGCAGATGCGTTCATATTTGGGAAAGTGTTAACTGTGATCTTAGACAAATGCTCTTACTAAATACTATATACAGTAAACCACTGACATGTGTTTGAATCGTGGTAAAAACAGAAACATTGCATGTATAACGTTCACACTTTAGAAAGTGATTCTTTTTGTCAGATAATAAGGACATATAAATAAAACCGTTATTCCATATTGACAATGACAGGGTATTTTTCTTGAAAAAGAACCTAATTAATAAGATGATAAAGGAAAATCTATATTCCTCATAATGACAGAGAAGTGTGAACATATTGGCTTGAGCGTTTAGTACATTCACTTTTGAATTTTAAGGCATGACTTCAGAAATATATATACAACGACAGTACTTAACGCTTCGACGCATCTGCAACAGAAAACAAACTGTTGTAAACATTGAGGCAAATAAAGATAATTCTAATAATGAGCAACTTATCTTTTCGTAACATTGTTGTCATGTGTTTAATTATTATACTTAAATGTGTAGATAGTTTCAACGTTTTTGTGGATGTCATGGTGGAGGGACATTTGCTAATATATAACTGGTTTGTTTACACAGCGACAGGAATAAGGGAACTGTCGCCATGACATAATACTTATAATTTACAAAATAAACCAGTGAATGAAGCTGATATTACGAAATTTCAATCTTATTCTTGAAATATTTGCCTGGAATGAAATTTGTTATTTATGCGCTTTTAAACAGCAGAGCGAAACAATATTGTATAACAAGGAGAATATTTAGCAATACATGAATATTTATTGTCTGGCCTTTTCACAACGTTTTCAAAATTACTTCTGTACTAGGGCAGAGATCTAAACATGTTCTGTTTGAACCAGTTGATTTTGAACGATTTGAAAGGATATCAGATAATGGTTTGTTTCAAGAACTAGAATAGCGCTGAAAGCGATAGGAAAGTTCCGTTTTTATTTGTTTGGAACAAACAAATTTAGTAGCTGCAATTCTGAAGCCATTCGTCTTATGGAAAAGTCCATGAATTTCATACGCGTGAAAGTAGTACTCAATACTTGCTCTTACTTTTCAAATGTATCACGATATTTGAAATAATGATATATTTATATCGTCTTTGTTTTCTTATGTGGTTCTTATATTCAAAGAGAATTTGGAAATAAAATGAAACATTGTATTTTAAAACATGAACGCGGAGAGATTTATAAATCTCAATGAGTGAACTGCTACAGGGAGAACTATTTCCGATTTTAGCTCCAGATATGGTATTTGAATTTTCAATCACGCATTGAAAATGTAGATAAAAACAGAATTGAAAATATTTTCTTTGTGCCTTGTCGGCCATATAAATATAGTATAAAGAATTAAAAAAGCAAATATGTGCGTCATAAAATGCATTTAAAATGAGAGTAACAAATTTGCAGAGAAATCGTGATCGTCGAATTCTATTTATAAATACAACGGTATAGGGGGAGGAGGGTCTAAAGTGCGGACGCGATCTGCGGACAAATACATTATAGAGGGAAAATGCGGACAAATGCAATATAGAGGGAAAATGCTAGTAACTAGCCATAGGTTTTGCTTCAATTATATCCTCTCCTTTACAATCGATTGAAGGGTCATGGGTTCTAGTTATTGTTTGGCCTCTTCATTTTCTACTTTGTAACTTTCAACAGTTTTCCATGTGCCATACTACGAGGCAAATGATCCATGCAACATTCTATTCTGTAGGGTACTTGAAAGGGGCAGAACAATTTAAATAACAAATAAACAATAAGTATATATATATATATATATATACAACACTTTTAATCTTAATTTGTTTCTAGTAATTATATATATATACAACAATAATACTAATCTATAACAAATAAGTTAAATGGGTTTTTTCTTGCTGTGTAAACAGTAAAAAGCAACATATATTGAAAACATTGTGGGAAAAGGAGAATTTGCTTATTTAAACAATTTCTTAATTCCCATAACCTTTCTTTACCGTCGTATAAACCAAATTTGTATTTGAAGGCTGTTATAAGTAAAAAACTTAAATGTTGCCAATTTAATCACATATCTTATCATTATAATAGCCAAATAATTAACAAAAGTTACAATTAAAGTCCGCATCTGTTATCGAAATATCCACAGGTGCATTAACACAAGATTTGTGAAACCAATTTGTGCATATATCACATTGTACCATGACGGTATCGACACATCCCGGCAAGTTACAAATACATAAATGTATATGATAGGTTTATTGGGAAAAGGGGTTACATTTATAATTTGTTTAGAATGACACTCGTACACAATGGTAATTAACAGTGTATGGTCACGAATCCTTAATTGATTTGGCAAGCTTAAACACCCTTTAACCCTTTCACTCATACGACAATTATGAGGCAGACGACTTAGAACGTATTTTGTCAAAACATAGAAAATCTCCATAATTGAATGGATAACCTAAAAGTGGAAAACATTGTGGCAAAAGGAGAAATTGCACATTTTGTGCAATTTCTTCTTTAGTCACTATGTTTTCAAAAAGCTGTCTGCTGCAGAGGCGTCCAAAAGCGTTTATATGAGGAGAAGGGTTAAAGGAAACAGCGGCCAGCTTATGTGTATACTGTAGAGTAAACTGCGGACGGCACAGGTATTGGTTTTCTCTGGAGCATTTAATCCTTTTATAATGCAAATGAATTCAAAATCCTCTGAAGTATTATTTTAAAGAAGTGTTCCTTGGCTGCCAGGGAGCGGTGCCTTATATGGCTATAGTGTAAACTCAAAAAAATCTTCTCCTCCAAAAGTGTCAGGCCGATTTTCAAATAATTTTGTAGAAATGTTCCTAGGGTGACCCTCTATCAGATTCCTTCCAGCCAAGTTGATTGGTCGAAAAACATGGCCGCCAGCGGGCGGGGCTTTTTTGCCTAATATGGCTATAGTAAAAACTTGAAAAATCTTCTCCTCCGAAAGTGTATGGCCAATTTTCAATTCTTTTTTGAGAAATGTTCATTGGGAGACCATCTATCAGATTCCTCCAAGCCATGTTGATTGGTCGAAAAACATGGCCGCCAGAGGGCAGGACTATTTGGCCTTATATGGCTATAGTGAAAACTTGAAAAATCTCTTGTTAAGCAGGAAGCTTTTGAGTCAATTGTGATTTTCTTTTTTAACAAAAATTGGTAAATACTTAAATGAGTGAGTCGGGGCCATAATGGTTATCCATTTGTTTTACATGTCTTTTGAAACTTGGAAATTAAATATAATATTCACATGTATGTCTCATGATTTATTTTTATAGACAACTAAAATGGCATTTAATTTTAACGGATGCGTCATTTATTCTTTTACCCGAAGTTGTAATATTTATAAACAATGCATAGTTTATAAATCACACATCTATGCAAAGGCAAATGTTTGAACAGTTTTATGTACCCAAACAAATTCTGTGCCTTCAGCGCTTTGATTAAAAAGGGTGACATTTAATATCTTGTAAAAGCAATGAACAATAGACAAAGAAATATTTTTCGACATTGAGCATGGTTTAGTATTGAGAATTTATCAGAATGAACAATAATAACATTTGGTGAACTGACCGCCGTTATGTACGTGAAATACTGTTGAAAACGATGCATAATGAAAACCAATAAATCAAAAACTGTGTATAACATTATCTTAAATTTTAATCAACGATATTTTGTGCATGGTAGATCAAATCGGTACGAGAACACTGTTTTCCTCAGTAACACACTGGCAGAATGTCCCACTTTCGTTCAGCGGTATAACAAATCGAACGAATGGCAGATTGAAATGTTCACAGTAGCTCCAGGTTAGGTTAACCCTTTCCCTCAAATAGACGCTTTCTGATGCCTCTGCAGCAGACGGCTTTTTAAAAACATAGTGACAAATTTTGCCACAATGTTTTCCACTTTTAGTCATAGGTTTTCCATTCAATGAAAGACATTTTCTAATTTTTGACAAAATATGTTCAAAGTCGTCTGCTGCAGAATTGTCGTACGAGGGAAAGGGTTTTAAAGCTATAGCAGGACACTGTGGGGAGAATCTTGTTTTGTTATTCTCACATGTAGATACCAACGTGTACCGAGATTCTGCGGTCAATAAACACCGAATCCTTAACTTGTTTAACGGAAACCTTATATGGTATAGAAACTTTCCATGAAAACCGACTACGTTTCGACGAAACGGAAGAAGTTTCACACGCTGCATTGACCTCTAAGGATCGAATCATATATAACATGATATCATTCGATCTTTAACTACTTCCCTCACACAACTCTACAGAAGATATTTATGATATTTTCTAGACAAAATGATTGAACATTTCTATATATAAAAATATAATTATCGTAACTCTTTCAGCGCCAATGGCAATATTGAGGTTTTTGCAAACAATGCAGATTCAGGTGAGTCAGCTCGTAACGAGCTGTCTCACCTGAAATCAGCATTGTGTGCCATTTTGTTACCAAAATAGTCCAAAACTTTCATAAATTGAGAAATGGACACACCCGATTTTTAACATGGAAGAGTCTACTTTTAACAATTCGGCGCTGAAAGAGTTAAGTTGTTCAAAATAGTGTGGCATTAGGCAGACCTTTTATAAGTCTTTGCTTCAATTTGTCATAGATTATTTGCTAGCGATGCAACGAAATGAACCTGCATATATGGGAAATAGTTAATAATGCATTTTAATCCTTCAAGTAAACATATGTAAACTTTGAGGTTATACGTAGTGTAGGAATAAGTCTCTAATTATTTACACCAGTTCAGTCATTCGGGGTGTATGCCGTTTTCAATAGTTATTAAGCTATATCACGGCTACAATCCACTTAAACATCATCAATGGGTGATTAAATCTTAATACAAACTTGGAAATTCAGATTGCCTCGTGTCAATTGACCATGACCAACGCGAACAATGTCAGGTATCACATCCCGTGAGCTAACCACCACTCGGCCACGGCAGATTTACCTTCATGAAAAACAAATATACAGTCCAACCTGTGCGTAAAAACCACCCATGGGAAGCAAATAAGCTGGTCTTTAATCACAGGTGGTCTTTAATTAAAGTGTCATTTATGCCGAACATTCATAATCGGGGAATCAAAAGTGTGGTTGCATTAGACAATGAAGTGCTATAAAGATGGTCTTTAGCCCAGGTTTGACTGTTATATGCACTTCGCAATTGCCTATTATACCAATATCACGGTTTATTGGCACACCAAAACAGAGCATGCTTTATGTATAAACAAACATTACGGTTATGCGTTAATGGTAAGTGTTTGTTTATGTTTGCCTAACGATTATAGTTCATCGATTAGCCTATACATTGTTTTATTTACAGAGACAAGTCATAAAGTAACAAAAAAGGTCATAACATGGTGGATCTTCACATACAATTCAGCGTGTCCATGGTGATAGCAGCCGTGTTGGGGGAGGCGGTCAGTTACTTTTTCTACAATCATCACTCAGCCTGGGGTAGAAGGATCGGAGAGCGGTACCTTATCTCCGCTTTAATATGTGACGTCGGGCTTGTGGTGCTCTTGAAGTGGATTATTGGGTAGGTTTTGTGTCCTGCTTAAAGCGACGTTAACACATTTCCAGTTTGTAGACTCGTTTTGACTCATCTGGACCAGACGACTTTTGAAAGCAATGCATTATGACAAAAGAAGGAATTAATCACAATTAAGCACATTGTACATTAGTCACATTATGTTCAATTCTTTTCAATAATAACACTTTCGTATAAAGTGATATTCCATACAATTTTGATCATATATTTTCAATGTCATTTGTTAAAGGATCATTTATGTTGGAAAGTATTAACCACATTATTAACCCTTTCCCACATACATCAGTGTGCAGCAGACGACTTTGAAAACAGCTTGACAAAAACACAGAGTTTTTCTATATAAATGAAGGTATAATTACTGACAAAAGTTGAAAACATTTTGGCAAAAGGAGAAATTGCTTGTTTTGAACAATTTCTCCTTTTGTCACAATGTTTCCAAAAGTCGTCTGCTGCAGAGGCGTCAGAAAGCGTCTGTTTGTGAGAAAGTGTTAACTATGTCATTGGAATATCGAGTTTCGGAGGGGCAGGCTGATCTAATCTTCGCTGGTCCGACAGTCCCGAGTGTCGGTTTTTTGTATGGCATGATCGTGATAGTAGTCTCCCTTTTCTTGTCAGTGGTGCTTATAAATTAGCAGTGTATTAGGTCAAAGGGAAGTAAATCGGATCGGCTTGCCGGGCAGACAATTTTGTCCAGGGAATTTCAGATGAATATACAAGACTGATGTTGGCTCCCATTGGACAATAATGATTTTGTTGAAAGTTGAAAGTGATTTTCATAAAGTTGAATAACCTCTGACTGATTTATAACCAAAATAGTGTTTGCTTTTAGCTATGTTGACACTCTAATAGGCATTTTCAAAACATGCTGTATTTTCTGAAATTGAAAGTAAAATTCAGTGCGGGATAAGGGTGACCTTTGATTCGTTTTGCTTTTCTGGTAGTTCTAAGAATGAACTTTAGTTTGATACAGGTATATGTGTTAATCCATTTGCTAGTAACGAACCATAACCCATAATGCTATAATGGTCGCCTATGGAAAATGATTTACTTCCCTTTGACCATATTTATGATTTAGGCGTTTCCGAAAACACGTGGATCAAGATGGTCGATCCAAGATTGCGGGATATAACATACTTTAAGAGGCGGTGGTAGCGATATCTGTCCTAAGCGCTCTAGGTTGTAGGTACCTGATCACAAATTATAAACAGGTGTCGGGATCAAACACAGTGATACATGTACATGTGTTGCTAGTAATTTGTTCAATATTCCTTATCACTGTAGCCAAGGTATATGTTTAAGGGAACACTTATACTGCCTTGCTATCGAGCGTTCGTCTTCAGACTAAAAGGTCCAAGGTTCGAGCCCTGACTGTTTAGGACTGATGCAATGGCGCCCAACGTTGGCCTACATTGGAAATGCCTCGAGAACGTTTCACAACATTCTCAGACTCCGGAAATTCGAGGACGAATTTCATTTTAGGAGGGGGTATATGTAGCCGAGGTATATGTGTATGGGGACACTTATACTGCCTTGCTATGGAGCTAGCTTTTATAGCGACGTGGTAGAGCGTTCGCCTTCATACTAAAAGGTCCAAGGTTCGGGCCCTGATCAGGTTGGATCTTTTAGAACTGTTACATTATAAAATAAAACTATCATGAAAGAGTCGCCAAATACGAGTTGAACACATTCTTTTCAGGAAACGAACTAGTACAGATAAATAGTTCTTCCTTACTTTTACTTAGTCAATTGTCCATCCAATGTCGAGCTAATTTAAAATTATTCCGTTTTGATAAAACGAGCTTGGTGCTTCTTAATACATAAACAAGTATGGCAGGAACATTCATACATGTAACGCTTTACCACATACCACACAATTACAGCAGACGACTTTAGAAACATCTTGGCAAAAATGTGAACATTCTGTTTTAAAAAATGATAAAAATTGAATAAAATTGAAAACATTGTGCCAAAAGGAGACATTCTCAGTATGAGGAATTTCTCCTTTTGGCCACGATGTTTCCAAAAGTCGTCTGCTATAGACGCGTCTGAAAACGTCTGCATTTGAGAACAAGTTAAACTGATAAACTATATATTCTTTTCTGTGTTTCAGGCAATACTTTTCTGTTTCGTCATGGGAGGATGCCGCCATTTTGGCACTGGCACTGAGCGCCATCTATGCAACACTGGAAGCGCCACACTTCGTCCACGATCATCGGAGTCTCTCGCACTTCTTCGCCCACTGGGTCCACAAGTTCTGTGTACTGTTTGTCATGATATTCGCCTTGTATCACTTCAGACACTATTAGACACTACACAATGTAATAATTGACTCGTTCCAAGAGAAAGCCAACATTATGGGTTCTGCGTAATGTATCGACCCAGCGCTTAAACAGAAAATCCACGGGAGATGAAAAGTGTATACCTTGACTAACCTGCAAGGCATGTTCATGTTGATCCGGTTCGATAGTTTACGCAGAGACCACAATGGTGGTTTTCTAGTGGAACGGCTCATATTTCTACCGTCTGCATATCAGACAAATGTTTGCGAAACGAATATGGATTTTTAAACATATTGTATTTTGTTAGTCATGATTACATTGTATTCTTATAAGTATCAGGGACGTATCTTATCTACGTCCCTAATATCTTATCTACGTCTCTGTTAGTACCTAGAAATTGCACAAGTGTGCCTTTCATGGACACTAAAAGCAAATTATTGTATCATTGATAAAATGTGATCGTGTTTAGTCAAAATTTGTGTTACTTATGTGGATGTCAAACAAGCGTTTGCAATAATTGTCATCTATCACTGTCGACATCTGCTTCCCTGTTTTCTGACCATCCGCCATGACCGATAGCCTATATCTGGGTAGTCAAGCGTATTGATACTATGTAAGTGGTCTTTTACCATAACACAACTTAAATAGGCCTACTGTTGAATACGGAACTATTGGAAGTTTCTATAAATGAAAGTATAATTAGTGAAAGATTTGAATAAATTGTGTAAAAAAAACAATTACTCATTATGTCTCCTTTTGCCATAGTGTTCTTAAAATTCGTCTGTTGCAAATGCGTAAAATTGAGTGTTTATGTGGGGGAAGGTTTTGTCTCTCAGGATGTTAATCGTTTGTAGACTATTTTAATTACCTGTATGTATAATGAAAATAAAGCGCCTGTTTGTACTGTCTCAAGGAAAACTGTTCTGATATTTTCTTTTATTATAAGCGTAGATGCTGGACTCTATTAATTCAGACGGTATCGACGCGACGCGTACTATCAATTCAAGGATTGTGAGTTCAAACCCCAGCTCGGCCAACATTCTTTCCGACGTTTGACAAAAGTCAATAAAACAGGCGTCACTCGTCTTCCACCAACGGGCTAAAAGTATGCGTGGAAAAGTAGCCAGTTGCTTTCAAAGACTGTTGTGTGGGGTACTGATGTACGAAAGGAAGGGAACACATGGTTAGGTGAACTAGTCGGGGTTATATGACTAAAAAGAAACGTTAACGACGAGGTTAACTTCCAATCAATCAATCAATCAATCAATCAATCAATCAATCAATCAACAAGCCCAGATAAAGATTTGCGTCTGACTAAAAGTGGAAAACATTGTGACAAAAGGAGAAATTGCACGTTTTGTGCAATTTCTTCTTTTGTTACTATGTTTTCAAAAAGCCGTCTGCTGCAGAGGCGTCAGAAAGCGTCTATATGAGCGAGGTTAACTTCCAATCAATCAATCAACAAGCCCAGATAAAGATTTGCGTCTGACTAAAAGTGGAAAACATTGTGACAAAAGGAGAAATTGCACGTTTTGTGCAATTTCTTCTTTTGTTACTATGTTTTCAAAAAGCCGTCTGCTGCAGAGGCGTCAGAAAGCGTCTATATGAGCGAGGTTAACTTCCAATCAATCAATCAACAAGCCCAGATAAAGATTTGCGTCTACGAATTCATGGCATCTGACCCAAGGGTACACGTGTAATGTGTTTATTGAAATATTATGTGACTAATAAGCAAACATTGAATAGCGAAATAAAGCTGGTATGATGCGCAGGTTTGTCTTAGTCTGCACTGCTCGTTAAAGTATTGCGGTTGAATTCCCTAAAGCATGCACTTGTCAACGTCTTTAATGAATTGACGGTAGACGTTAGATGTTTGAAATGTGGGTTAAATGCAGTTATTTGATTAATACACTATTCATTGTTTGTGTTTCTTTTGTACACGTAGATGTGCGAAAAGGGACAATTTGTCATTTCAGAACAGTGTAGGTTCAGATCAGCATGTATATGTCTTCATTCCATCAGAATCTACACAAGTTGACAGCAGTTTCTTATGTTAGAACTATGTGAACGGTGTAGATATTAATCAGAATGAATGTGAGGATTCACATAGTGATATGAATAAACCCTGTAGATCTCGGTCAAGGTGTACCATATCTTAGGAACGGGCTCATATATTTAATGTTTGTTTAATGGTTTATCAAGAAATTTACGAATAGTCACACAATAATATGAGCCGTCCCGCGAGAAAACCAACATAATTGCGTTTGCGTAATATATCGACCCAGATCAGCCTGCGCAGTCAGCGCTGACTAATCCGGGTCGACACATTCCGTCTCAGGGGGATAAAGGTATAGAGTAATGATTCTTGAAACAGAAAATCCACTGGAGGCGAAAAGTGTCTATACGGGTAAGCCTGTGCGGCATGCTTAAGCTGATCAGATTCGATACTTAACGCAGTCCACAATGTTGGTTTTCCCGCGGCACGGCTCATATTTGTCTTGGACCGCCACGTTCGTGTATTGATAGTACTTCCACCTCGGTGCGGGAGGTCGAGAGTTCGATCCACGGCCGGGTAACTTTTAAAAAAACCGGCAGTAACGACTTTCCCTCTTTGTGGAGTGTTGACTGACTCGCTGGTTTCAGGATAAACGGACCGATACTTGTAACTTACACAGAAACATCATGATATAACTGAGATAGTGTTGAAATTGGCATAAAACCACTCACGTCCAGTTAATCATATATCTTCTAGTAAATGATGTATGGACCGATACTGGTAACTTACACAGAAACATCATGATATAAGTGAGATAGTGTTGAAATTGGCATAAAACCACTCACGTACAGTTAATCATTTATCTTCTAGTCAAGGATGTGTAGACTTAAATCAATTCAAGATTGTGAGATATTTAAATCAATAACTCTTCTTAAAGAAACATGGACGACCAGGTGCTTCAGTGTGAAATGTAAGGGAGTCAAGACATCGAATTCTTTCTTGAGAGAAACAGAAAGCAATTTAAACAGTGTCATTCGTCTTCCATTAACAATGAGAACATGGTATGTGGATTGGGGGTCATTTGCTCTGGAAAACAATATTCATGGAGGTGTCGTGGACCAAGTATGTGGACTGTTAACCCTTTCCCACTTGCAGACGCATTCCGAAACAGTTGCTGCAGACGAATTTTAAAATCATTGCGGAAAAAAGGGAAATTGGTAATGATGAGAAATTCCCCCTTTTGCAACAAAGTTTTCAACACTATTTAATGATTAAACGCTCATTTATGGAGATATTTCAAATTTTTGCGAATTTGTTTTCAAAGTCGTCTGCTGCAGAGTTTTTGTGTGTGGAAAGGGTTAAGCAGGAAAAATTATGAAGGTATTCATGTACACTCATATTTATGGCAGTAAATGGCGAATATGATTCGAGTCAAGTCTGTGTCTCTGTGTTCTATGTTGTCGTATTGATTCCCACAAACCACTGTCATGTCTCTTCTCTTCAAGTACCGTTTGCCATAAAAACACCAATGAGTCTTGGAACTCACAGTGATCGGACGGATTAGGATGGTGAAGCAGGACATGCATATACATGTAAAGTAAATAAAACGAATGTAAGGGGTAAACTATCTCCCCGTTCTGTTTAAACAGTTTAAACCGTTCTTGGTGCGTTCTTCTATATAGTTTGATAAGCCTGTGTCTCCACACAGTTTCGTCAGGGTCTACGCTGTTTACATATCACGTATACATGGTAGAAGATTATATACAACTAGTGTATATTCTGATGATACTAGGGACGAGGAGGAGGATATGACCCTAAACAGTTCGATAATACATGAGTTACTTATCGGGGGATTGGGTTGTAGTGGATAGAGTCGTCTCCCTTGTGTTATTACATGATATTCACGATGAAGTCAACCAACATTGAATAAGTCGAATATTTGAAGATAACAGGTACAGGAGTGTTTGGACTCGATGGCATCAGCTTATAGCTACTGTTTCGATGGGCGGGACTCGAGGGCCCGTTTTCACCAACCTGACTTAATTCGATTATCGGACTTATTGTAATTTGAGTCAACTTAGATTTAGTATGTATTCACCAAATGTTATAAATTTAAAATCGAACTAAACATTTTGATTTCTGGATTATATATTAAGTTCACTATGGGGCAAGCTTAATTAACTGACTAGATTGACAAGCACCGCGCCTTGCTCACCGTTTCCATCGGTGTTTAGCGCGTTGGTGAATACGAATACATCTTAGTCTTCGGGAATCCGTACATTGGTCTAAATATTTAGATTCAGATTTTGTCAAAAAGCTATATTGGACAGTTTTGTGTATATGAGCCCATGTATCGATTCCAGCTAACGTTATGTCATAGAAGGTAGTAGCAATCTACGTCCACGGTTAAAGGAAATGCATATCGATAGTACCGGTACTTTGTCCGTGATATATTGAATGGTCTATGAAAGCATTGTTAAACGCGATGTAAGAACATTTATTCAAGACACCAGTTTTGTATAGTAAAACATTTATTCTTAACACTGCCTGATATAAGTAAATTTTCATTCCTAGTCATTTTGAACGATCCCTGAAAGATAAATCACATATTGCTTTTTTTTATTATACAGAAACGACCAAGGACTATTTTGTAGAGCTATCTATTAACAATTGAAAATGAGACACATATACAAAAGAATGTTTTGAATGCGCTCAGGTAATAAAGTTTGAAACAAAAGGGAGTTATAAACATTTCGAAGTATTCAATTCGTAAATGTGTGTAATGTTTTCATACTTGGTACTCAGCGTTGATGCGTTGATGTCAGAATACACTTACCAACCAGACATTTAATTTACCTCGGAAAAGGCCGGGCTATCATTCAACTACTAGTAAGCCCTATACCAATACAACAACACAATATTTGTCATTTAGACTAGCTTTTATCACTGGGAATTTCGAACTTCGTTTGGTAATGGTTTTTGAGACAATTTTTCGGTCACGGCTTTATCCTAGCAGATACCAATACCTGGTGTGTGGGTATCAGATAACCTTCCACAGTTGTAATTACTGTTTTTGTTTTGCTTGTGTTCGGTTTAGTTCGAGTGAGGCTGATGACGAGAGCAAAATTACAATCAATTATCAATTATAAGAAAGCACGTGCATTTTGAAATCCGTGACCAATAATTGAATCAAGAAGTAAATAAATGATTGGACATAGAGGCATTGTAGAGGCTCATTTGTCCAGTGTATTTTCAATATATATGTTGAATTTCTAGTAAGCAGGAAAGAATTTTCACGAAATGAAACATTATTTGATCACACTCAATGTCAATGTCAATTATTTGTCTCATGTTTAATTGGAAAAAAGTCACCACTAAGTTTATTTTGTACATACGGCACAAGATAACTCTCGACCGTCGACATAGGGTGGACATGGCAAAGATCCACAACGTCCCTCCGCTAGGTAAAACAATTTGCCGTTCAGACTTTTGGTATCGTTCAATCCTGTCGGTTCACTGTCAAGACAAACAAATTCCGATGCGGCCACATGACTGTAATGTCCGGCAGCTAGATACCCAGCATACTCCAATGTCCACGACGAGTCTATGCAACTATTTCGACCTGGAATCATTAATGATGTTGGACGAATGGATCTGCAGACGGCACAAGATGCATCATGGTCTTGCACGTTGGTTAGGAAGCTCTGTAAGTAACCCGTTTCATATTCCGCTCCATAGACGAAAGCACCAGTCGAACTAAGGGCATCGTTTGATTGTCCCCAGGTCGGAGTCTCTGGAAGACAGATGTAGTTTGCAGCACCTCCACTATGACTGTAGGGAGATCCCGCCGCGTATCCTTTGTAAACCAATTCGGTACCGTTCTCTGGACATACTGTACGTCCCCATCTTATGTACACGGAACCATCGGTAGCATTTATGCTCCCTTTGATCGTTTTCAATTCTAGAATATAAATTAAAACCCCATCAATGATAGTTATCTGGAAAATCTAAGGACAAGAAATGATCACGTCATATCCATGTACGAAATCACTGGCGTGTTAGCAAAACATAATATCGTTACCGTTACGGAACCTGGGTTCTTGATGTATAATCAACTGTTTGATATAATAATATATACACTTAAATAAATTGAGGTGGTGTCATTGCAGAAAACGCTTTGCATCGACCAAGAGAATGCAATTTGATACTTTGTAATCGACGCAAAATAAGTGCAACGTTTAATCACATTCATAAATGTTCTTATTTCCAAGAAGTATTGCAATGTATAATATATCTATAGGTGCTACCTATTTACGAAAAAACGCAAGATAATTATAAACAAAAATTAAAGAGCATACTTTGGCCATAAAAAAAGGATTTACAAGTAATTGACTAGACAATAATAATGTTAATGTCATGTTTCGTGCATTATCAAAAAATATTTGGAATTCGTATGGCTGTCGTCTATTATTACGAACAAAAAATAATAAAGTAAAGATTTTCAGAAAATCAAGGAATACATTTATAATGAACGAGGTTAAAAACATGATGGCCAAGATGATCCTTAATGGATCACCTGCATTATGGTATAGAAGCAAAAAGATCAGCCCTTTGCTGATGCCATTTGGCGACTGCCTTTTTCAACCAGTCAATATGACTGGAACAAATGATGTAAGGGGTCACATTTCTGCTAAACCCTTTCCCTATTAGAGACGGTTTCCGAGGCCTTTGCAACAGACGATTTAGGGAAAGATTGCCGCTAAAAGAACAATTGCTCCTTATGAGAAAGTTATCCTTTTGCCACAATGTTTGATAAATAACTCATGTATAGGAATTTGGGGTATTTCATGTTGATACCACTTTTTGGCGGGACGCGACGTCGCTCCATTGACGTTACGCCAAGATGAAGTGTTACGGAAATGACTTCACGTCCTTCTTTGGCCACGATACAGTCAACATTTAGGTTCGGGCGTAGAAGTATAATGCTGTCGTTTTTTTTACGAACGGGAAAAAATATTTCATATTTATTTTTATCTTTTCGTACAAATGTTAATTCCCACTTTAATAAATATCGATTTAAAAAAAAAAAATATTAAAAAGACGACAATAATTTGAAAAATCTGTGTTTTTCGTGTCATTTTATACATACCCAAAATATCGATTTAAAAAAAAATATTAAAAAGACGACAATAATTTTTTTTCAATTCGTGTTTCTCGTCTCATTTTATACATACCCAAAATGGCGGGCCCCATGGATTTGGCCAGTTTCATTTCAGAAAGCTTCATGGGTTATTGAAAAAAAAAATCGTATCATTGACAGACACACAACAATATTATCAATTTGTTTTGTTATGTTTTCTGTTTAAGCGATCCTGATTCTTACAGACAGTCTAATGTTTGGAAGTTTGTTTACGAAATACTTTGACGAGAAACAGTCGTGTGATATCCTAAAATATGGCTGATCTTTATAGGTAATAGTTATTGTCGCCGCGTGGAAGCGCGGCGTCAGTATGGGATAGGTTTTAATTTTGTACCATGGGGTGACGTAATCGAAAAGGGAGCAGCCAACATTATTATTGTTAAGAAAAACTCTGTTATATGTTTAAAAAAGCAACCTTTGTGAATAAATAAACAGTATAAAATGATTTAAGAAACAGCAAGATACAAAATACGTATGTCTTCTACCGTTATTAAAAAACTTTAGACACATGTAATGGGTATTTAATAACTTTCCCCTAACTTCTAAGGCTACGCTTTTTTTTATAGTTTGGTTTACGACCCGATTCATCAAAGCCCAGAAAAATGTTTCTGGCGATGTTTTTGCCTATTTACAATATTAAGATTTTTAAATAAATGGGTAATCTTTAAAAAAATCAATGATGATTCATTTTAATAACTACATATTACAGTATAATTCTAGAAACTGTAAAAACAACGTTCATCCAACTATGCAATAGGCAGGCCGTAACGTGACCCATTCTATTATTTTAAATGCAGCATGTCATCGCTTGGTGATTTTGGTTATTCTTATTTAATAGACGACAAGGTGTCATCGCTTCCCATAGAGTAATTAAGTTGTCACTGCTTCCTTCCGTTATGAATATTTTGCTGTTTCATGATTTCATCCGGTTTCAAAAATTCATTGGATTCGTACTCGGTTTTTCATGTTTCGTTCGAGATGAACGATTCGTACCATTTGGTTTCGCTCTTTGCTATTGGGGAACTGACTTAACCATTTTCTTTTGTTTATTTTTCAGTTTTCTTCTGGCATGTTCAAAACGATTAAACTGACATAACAAAGAAACAAAACAAACTTATTAATTATTGCTATATGTTGACTATACATGTGAACTTTCATAATGCTCAATCTTGATCATAAATATCTTTAATTTACTTCGTACTTTTTGTTTATATACTCCCGTTTTTTCTATCATACTTCTGCTAAACTGTAAGAAAAATAGACTTCCCTCTCTCCTTCCAAATCTTGTGTCACACTTAACTTACAACTAGAGGCAATAAATCTTAATATGTGTTAATATTTAAGCACCTATGTTTTATGTTTTTTTTTAATTGATCTAGTTTTAAAACAGTTTATTGGTAAAAAAAACTTGAGAATCTTCAGCTTGTATGACATATTATAGTTGCAGTGAATGTTAATCAAACAGTAAACCTAACTGTTTCAGGACTTAACTTAGCATTTCACAACTTAAAGTGACTGAAATCCAGATGGCACGAACAAAAAAACCAAAAACAAAATCGAATTCGCTCTAAATGTTATTCTTTATGTTATCCAGTAAAACCAGGGTAGAAAATGTATCGTTTTTTATCAATAAAGTGAACTTGAGTCGTTTTTAATTGTCCCGATGGAGGGGTTTCCTATTTAAAAATACTTACCCCGTTACTGACAGGGTAGAATTTGCGATGGAAAAAGTATAGAAAACAAGAAAATCTCACCGATTATACGAAAAAAAAACATGAATTGGTTTTTTCGCTTATAGTTAACAGGTGAGATTTTTTTTTTTTTTTTTTTTTTTCAATAACCCATGAAGCTTTCTGAAATGAAACTGGAAAAATCCTTGGGGGCCGCCATTTTGGATATGTATAAAAGGCAGACGTAAAACACAGATTGAAAATTATTGTCGTCTTTTTAATCATTTTTATTTTAAATCGGTATTTTGGATATGTATAAAAGGCAGACGTAAAACACAGATTGAAAATTATTGTCGTCTTTTTAATCATTTTTTTTTAAATCGGTATTTTGGGTATGTATAAAATGAGCGGAAAAACACGGATTGAAAATTATTGTCGTCTTTTTAATCATTTTTTTTTAAAATAGATATTTAAGATCATTAAAATGCTGTGTTATGTGGGAATAAACATTTGTACGAAAAGTTAAAACTAAATGGAAATCTGTAAGAAATATGTTTTCTCGTTCGTAAAAAACCCGACAGCATTAGCCTTCTACGCCCGAACCTAAATTTTGACTGTATCGTAGCCAAAGAAGGACGTGACGTCATTTCCGTTACACTTCATCTTGGCGTAACGTCAATGGAGCGACGTCGTTTCCCGCAAAAAAAGTGGTATCAACATGAAAGACCCCAAATTCCTATACATGAGCTATTTCCACACTCATTCAAAGTATAATTATTTATCAAACATTGTGGCAAAAGGATAACTTTCTGATAAGGAGCAATTGTTCTTTTGGTGACAATCTTTTCCTAAATCGTCTGTTGCATAGCCTCAGAAACTGTCTCTAATAGGGAAAGGGTTTAGCAGAAATGTGACCCCTTACATAATTTGTTCCAGTCATATTGACTGGTTGAAAAAGGTAGTCGCCAGATGGTATCAGAAAAGGGCTGATCTCTTTGCTTCTTTACCATAATGCAGGTGATCGATTAAGGATCATCTTGGCCCTCATGTTTTAACCTCGTTCATTATAAATGTATTCCTTGATTTTCTGAAAGTTTTTACTTTATTATTTTCTGTTCGTAATAATAAACGACAAAAATACGAATTCCAAATATGTTTTGATAATGCAAGAAACATGACATTAACATTATTATTGTCTAGTCAATTACTTATAAATCCTTTTTGTATGGCCAAAGTATGTTCTTTAATTTTTGTTTATAATTATCTTGCGTTTTTTCGTAAATAGGTAGCACCTATAGATATATTAGGGGTATGTAATATGTCAGTTATCATATTTTAATGCCCCAAATACAAAAATAACACTTATTTTCTTCAAATTTGATTTTTTTTTTTCGACAGTTTGGTATCTGGAGTTCAGTCGCTTTAACATCACATATATCGTAGCATATAAACGTTTAATCCCTACGTCAATATTTTACCCTTTCTGTTCTTGGTAACCTTTTTATATAAGTTATGGTAGCCAGGTGAGCAATATAAGCACATATTGGCCTTCCTGTTTAAAATAGAGGGACATTTGGCCTTCATATTCAAATTATTTACATCCTGTCTGTTTGCACAGGTTATTTATATGTACTGAACTGCATCTGCTTCCTTAAAGTCATGCTTCAAAATCTTGCGCGGCGTCTTTGATGCTTTGCATCAAAATTCTTCTTGTAAGCCTTTTTGATAACTTTTGTAATAGTGTGATTAGTGTCATTAATCGTCTTCTTTCAAATTGTTTAAAGACGACTATGTGGAAAAGTAGCTTGTTGTCCGAAAGATTGTTTTTTGTATGATGTTTAACGCTTCTATCAGCAAGGTGTCATTTATATCCCGACGTTTCATGGGTAAGTTACCATTACTACTGGTTCATTAATCCTAACCTCACAATCCTGAGCACCAAGAAATAGAAGTCCATTTCTACAGATTTAAAACGTTTTGGAATGACCGGGTCGGGAATCGAACCTGAGAAGGCTATACCACAACATACTAGAAACGGTCTTGGAATAATGGAATGTAGATAATGCAGATGGGGGAATCAAGGAGTACATGATTACGTGATTGATTGATTGATTGATTGATTGGGGTTTAACGCCGTTTTTAACAATTTCTCAGTCATATTACGGCGGCCAGTTCACCTACTCATGCATTTCCTGGTTTTCTCACACCAGTACTCCACACAACAATCTTCCCAAGCAACTGGCTGCTTTTCCACATATACTTAGCCCATTGATGGAAGACGAATGACGCATGTCGCAATGACTTTTGTCAAACGTCGGAAAGAAAGTTGGCCGAGCCGGGATTCGAACTCACAACCCCTGGATTTACAGCCCGCGTCGTCGTTACCGATTGAGCTACCGGGTTTCGACACATGATTACGTGAAGTGGCCGCCCTAATATAATTGAAAAGGCATATATGTACACAAAAGATTTATACAAAAAGTATTTAAATAGTGTGTGTCGTTTCATGGATAAGCGATAATTCAGTTATCCATGAAACGACACACACTATTTAAATACTTTTTGTATAAATCTTTTGTGTACATATTTGCCTTTTCCAAATCCCCAAATATATTTTAATTCTCCTTATAAATAAGTAATATAAATCAAAATAGAGTGTACCTTGTGTTACTTTTTGGATGGTTTCTTTCTTCTCTTCATTCGCTTGCCTCAATTGGTTCAATTCATCTGCCTGATCATAACTCGCTTTCCTTAAAGTGTCCATTTCCTGTGCGAGTTCAACAAGTTTTCTGAGTATTTTGTACTCGTACTCAAACCTTGAACATGTAGCTGGCAGGTCGACGTCGTCTGTAGTAGCCCTCGTCGACTGCACAAACAAACACATTATCGCTAGCAGCAAGACTTTCATCATGATAGAGTTGTGGAATAGCGTTGGTTTCGAGTTAGTATGATTAGTTAGGAAATCAGATCGTTATTTAAATGAGGTTCACTTGACAACGGTGAGGCCCATTTGATGGTACCGACTTGAGGATCGGTTGATGTAGTTAACTATACATTTTGTTAATCTTTGCTTCCCATGTTTGGCCACTTTATAGCTATTAATGGTCTCTTTAATGGTGAGCATAATCGTATGTAAAGTTTTTCTTTATAGCCGAAATGTTAACATAAAGATACATATTGTTTCATAGTTTCTGTCCTCATTTGGCAAGCCGTTATTTTCTTAACAGAGAGTAATACAATTATCATTGTTTGTATTCTTAAAACAGTCAGAATAAAGTTTAGTATGATACTACAGAGAATCTTTTTAATATTGTAAGTTTTAAATAATGTATTCTCTACGACGTCAAGTATATCCTTGAAAGTTCTAGTCACATCAGATCATGTGTCTCTAATAATAGAATGGATTTCTCTCTTGATAGGTCGTTTAATTTAGCAATGGTTTTTAGAGTAGATTTCTTTTCACTCTTTCCTCAAAATATCTCCATAGAAACATATCAAGAAGGTCTCAACTCGGGGGAATGTGGCTGCCATTCACAATCAGTTTTCAAAGAAATTAAGTTCCTTAGAAGTATTCTTTGTAAACCTCTCAATTACACCACAAATAAACCCTTTGTTGTATGACGAGCCGTTGCATCTAGCTAACTCCATAAAGTGCCAACAACTTCACAGTTCCTGCACAAAGGTGGCAGGAATTGTATCTTTAAACCATTCAAATAACGACTATTATTGAAAGTTTCAACATAAAAATATACAGCATGTGTAGTTTTCCCTGTGTAATCTTTTGGTTTCTAAGGTCCCCATTACAGTTCTTTATGTCGACGTCTGCATTTGAATAAAAGTGTAATCCGCATTAACTTAACTAGAATTTGTCTACTTTCAATCATCCATCTAGCAAAGGACAGCCGTCTTGTAATGTCAGTTTCTTTTAAATGTTGCATGAATAAAATGGTGTAAGGAGTAAGACCCAAACCCTACCTCAGCATTTTAAAATCATGTACGGAATTAGTGATGCATCCTAATACAGTCAACACCGACTTTTGACAATTTTTACTTCTCACTGTTTTATCAATTCAAGGTGTATCAGTTATCCTCACTGACTTAGGACTTCCGGTATGTCTATGTTGCCTGTCGTCAACTCACAAACACTCGAACAATCCGCTCGACAGTTTCTTAATTAAATGGCCTTGTCGTACTTCTTTTTCATAGTTATTTTAACTGCTATCGGAAATTTACTTTATTTAATAAATTAATGAATTTTTTACACTGGTCTCTGGGTGGCGCCATCTAGAAAAGATGTAAATTGGAAAAGACGTCATTGATGACGTAATTACGTTCACACTTCCCGTATTATTGTGGAAACTGACATGTTTTAACCCTCTGCTCTTCGGTAGTAGAAGTATTGTGTTTGTATCTTTACAATTACAAAATATATACGATATTGTTATGGAGACAAATGTGATTTATTTTGTTACTGTTTTTATTGCTTTGTCTGACCCCTAAATACATATTTTATGGTCGCATATGTGGTGGGCATCAATTCATGATTGTGTTTTATGAAATATTTCTGTTCATAGTAGTATATAGTGGTGTACGTTGCTATACATTTGTCAATTATAAGAGTATGGAGTAATGAGCTTAAAGTTGTTCGTAATAATTTACATGTGTTTATATCTTAGTCGACCGCGTTACTAAGCAGGTTCTAAATCGTATTTGATCAATATTCAATGAATTCTTTAATATGATTGTTCGCATGTTTAGGAGTATTTATTCAATCAGATAAACCCTTATCAATAAAATATAAAAGCGTAAACAACGCGTATACTGTTTGTGTTAATCACTGGTTCTGATATATTCACCCTTTCCGCATACAGCAAATATGCGGCAGACAATTATGAAATCATCTTAACAAAAATGGAAAATCTCTATAGATATTAGTATATTTATGAACAGATCATCGCCTACTGCAGATTCGTCAAATGCGTTATCAGGAGTAAGCGATTTAACGCTTTTCTCATCTCGTATAGAATGAATGGTTACCAAACATCTTTGAAAACATACACAGAAAAGATGAAGTAGGTTTTAGTAATACAAAAGGAGTAGAATTAACATTGATGACAATTCATCGTTTTCCAACAATATTTTCAAAACGTGGTTTGCTTTTTATGAATCAAAAGGTATCTGCGTGAAGTAAAATATAATGGCGAAGGGATAACATGATAATGCTTAAATTGGTGAAGTTTGTATTAAAAAGGATTTGTAAAAAACTTAATTGATATTGAGTATGTGCAATTTAGTTTGTGAATATCAAGGGGTATAATAATGATACAAAATCTCCAGCTGATAAGTCAAACAAAGAGAAGTGTCAATCAAAAATGGCGTCATCCGGTGTGGAAACCACTTCGAGGTCAGGCAACCAATAGTATATACTTAACAGCAAAACAAACGCTTTTTAAAGTTTAATGTTTTTTTTAACTACGCAACTTTACCATAACAGTGTAAGTTGTATATGCATATAAGACGTTCGATAGCAAATTGGCTGCATTGTTTATGCGCCTTTCAATGAAATATGCCACTCACTGGACGTCCTGACGTAACAACATACCGTCAGGATAGGCACATTCGGCTAACGCTCTTACGCCAACAATTTAGCACGGCAATCCAGACGGCACGAGAGACACCTGGTCGTATCAGACGAAGTATAAGCCCCGACACCGTCAGACGCCGTATTCAAGGCGTAGGCATACGCTGTTGACAAGTGTATCGTGGACCACGTTTAACTAAAAATCATCGTCGAATCCGTCGTAACTGGGGATAGACGTTGACGGAACCGTGATTGGCATTTAGTTCACGAATGAGACTAATGTGATTATAGACTCAGGTGATAAACGGCTGTATGTCTACAAACGTCGTGGGAAACGTTTTACCTCCTTTGGATATAATAGGGCCTGCGAACCGATCAATTGCTTTTCTTTTTGCTGTTAAGTATACGTAAGCTGCAATGTCAGGTACCCTTACGCGTTCATGAGCCAAAACACAGTATCGCCTCTTAATTCTCATTCAATACCTTCATACTGTTATGCCGTCAAACTTGATAAATTAGTCATTACATTTGCTTAGAAACACCAAAAGGACATTTGACGTTTATCAAGTTATTCTATGTAAGTGTTAGCTAATCAAGCTGACTTAATAAAATCCCCTTTCCATTCATCTCCATATGTCGCATTGGTCAGTTTTTTATCAGTGATTGGTGTGGCTTACCTTATTTGATAACTATATAAACATGGTTTGGCTTAAGAGAATGTCTTTTTCCAATGAAACATTTTATGAACATTTTAGATACTTTTATTTTCATAACGTGGAATCACCCATATATAACGGGTTGATCTTTTGGGTCAAGATATTAGTTCTTGTACAACCATTTTATTTTCTCCTTTTTTATTTTTCTTCGGGTCATATATTATATGAGATATAAATCACTCCTCGAATTGATTCCCGTCAGTTTGCATACAAAAATAGTTACATATGCAATGAAGTCGGGTAAGGGTTTACACTAATTTCTAGGCCAACGCAATGTAGATATAGATCAACCTGAACCGTGGATAAAGTAGGTATAAGTTGCCCCGAGGAGAAGCTGTTGCGACCACAACATGTACAGCATAACATGTTTGTGAGCCTCTTTTTGCTCTGCAATGGTCATTAATAGTCCAGAAAATATAAATGGCTGTCAGATGAACATTAAACAGTAAATGACAGTGAGCGTGTGCAGCCTTATTTGGATCGGTGTTGATCGCAATTTTTTCAGGGTCGATTTTCGTATTGCGCGCCTCTTAAAAGTATTGGTAAAATAGACCACATAGAAAGTTAAACAAACGAACGACCTCGTATTATTGAATTAGGGCAAAGATTTCTTCATTATCCTTTTCCATCAAGGAAGTTCAGTAACAATTATAACATTCTCAATACTGATAGGCTAATACGAATTTGACGCAATGTTTTGAGGTGCTGCTTGCGTCCTTTTAACTTTTTGCAATGCAGATTCATCAAAATATCCTATAAAACTCGTTGCGTTATAAGGTTCTAAATGTAGAACGGCCTAAATGTTGTTTAAAGAGAAGTTTTTAATTAGAAATTTCTCTTTTCGTAACAATATTTCAAATCTATTCAATAATTCATTTTTTTTCTATTGTGATTTTCAATAATTTTGCCAAGATGCTTTATAAAGTCGTCTGCTAAAGATTCGTTGTATGCGGGAAATATAAATAATAATTTCTCAAATCGGTTTGTCATGTCCCAGTTCCTTATTTGCTAACACGTGTCAGTCTTTTGTATGTTAACTATCATGTCTAAGTGTGTTGCATGCGAAATATTATGTCTCAGTTTGTTGTTTGCAAACTATCAATTAATTATATGCTTACTATCATGTCTCAGTTCGATGTATGCTAACTAGTCTGGCTCAGTATGTTGTGATCTAACTAGCATGTCTCAGCTCGTTGTATGCTAACTTTCCTGGCTCAGTTCGTTGTATGCTAACTAGCATGTCTCAGTTCGTTGTGATGTAACTAGCATGTCTCAGTTCGTTGTATGCTAACTTTCCTGGCTCAGTTCGTTGTATGCTAACTAGCATGTCTCAGTTCATTGTGATGTAACTAGCAAGTCTCAGTTCGTTGTATGCTAACTTTCCTGGCTCAGTTCGTTGTATGCTAACTAGCATGTCTCAGTTCGTTGTATGCTAACTTTCCTGGCTCAGTTCCTTATATGCTAACTAGCATGTATCAGTTCATTTTGATGTAACTAGCATGTCTTAATTCGGTGTACGCTAACTTTCCTGGCTCAGTTCGTTGTATGCTAACTAGCATGTCTCAGTTCGGTGTATGCTAAGTTTCATGTCTCAGTTCGTTGTATGCTAACTAGTATGTCTCAGTTTGGTATATGCTACATGTTACCAGATTGTTACAGTTCGTTGCGATGTACTAGCATGTCTCAGTTCGTTGTATGCTAATTTTCCTGTCTCAGTTCGTTGTATGCTAACTAGCATGTCTTCGTTAGTTATATGCTAAATGTAACCAGCATATCTCAGTTCGTTGTGATGTAACTATCATATATCAGTTCGTTATATATTCACTTTCATGTCTCAGTTGGTTGTGATGTAACTATCATATATCGGTTCGTTGTAAATTCACTATCATGTCTCAGTTCATTGTATACTTAATACAATGTTTCGGTTCGTTGTTCGTTGTATGATAACTAGTATATCTCAGTTCAGTGTATACTTGATACACTATCTCGGTTCGTTGTATGCTAACCAGCATGTCTCATTTCGTGTTATGATAACTGTTATGTCTAAGTTATTTGTGATATAACTGTTATGTCTAGGCTCTTTGTGGTCTAACTAGCATATCTCAGATCGCTGTATAATAACCATCATGTCTTAGTTCGTTGTGATCTTACTTCATTTCTAAATTCCTCGTATGCCAACTATCATATCTCGGTTCGTTGTATGCTTATTTCCGTATCTTATTTCGTTGTTTGTTTAAGACGATGCATCAGTTCAATGGGTGCTAACTAGCATGGTTTATTTCGTTATATGTTTACTATCATGTCCCAGCCGGGTGTATGTTTACTAGCATGTCGAGCCTACTGTCATGTCTGGCATAATAGCACGTGTACAGTCTTCCTAACCCTTGACCAATAGTAAATCTACAGCAAACGAAATTGAAGAAGTCTGGGCTAAAAATGTATCTGAATTAATGTAAGTATAATTATTGAATATTGTGGGAAAAGGTGAAATTGCTCATTATCATTCATCTTTTAAGCTTAGTAAAAATGTGTCTAAAAAGGGAAAAGGGTAAAATAATACCTGTAGCAAAATGTTTCTATATCTAGATTATAGAAAAAATACTTGATTTCTATTTGAATGCATTATTTGAAAAGGAAGAATCGCTCAATAGTTTCAATATTCGTATGAAACTAAGTAGCTATAACGGAAATGGTTCAACCCTTTCCCGCTTACAGATGATTTTTGACGCATGCACAGCAGACGGCATTTGAATACATCTTGACAAAAGGAGAAATTGCTTATCGTGACTAAGTTCTTCTTTTTCCACAAAACTATTTTCAATAATTATTATATATTATGACAGTAATTTGAGAGAAGGAAAAAGTATAAATATGAATCAGAAACCATTGAAGAAGGTGACTCTACATAATTATTTGTATTCCTTTTTTCAACTTGCCAACTTTTTGATTTATTGGACAAAATTTATGAAATATAAACTATTGATATAAATAGGTTTAACCGACGACTTTTAAAACATTGTGACAAAAGATTTTTTTTTCTTGTTGAATATATATCATATTCAATACTTTCTAGTTTTCTGCATGTAAACATATATACAATGGGCTTTTACACCTCTGCAGTATAGTCCCTGCTTTTAATGTATGTAACGCTGAAAAACAAAATTGCAATTATATACAAAATCATACAAAAATACATAAACCATATCATTTCAATTTAATCAACTGTGAAGCTGCATCAGCATATATATACAACTTAATCTCAACAGCTTTAAGCCTTTCTTTAAGAGTGGCTAACCGACTGTCTATAAATCTGTATTTTCTCTTTCTTGGATGTTGTCGACCACCATTTTGAAACTGGAGCATCTTGATTGAATTCATTTGTTGTACTTTCTTGATGATTTCTAGCAGCGCATATATATTTGGATGCGACCGATCCACTTTATTGTTTATCTTGTGGTGCCAACCCTCAACGAGATTGGTTTTGCGTGGACCTCTATTGTCGTAGTGGTTCCAAAGGGATTTTTCCCCCTTCGACCCACTGTTCTGTCACGTGCGTAGTCTTTAAACGTTTCTATTTGTTGGGAGTCGTATTCACTGTTTTCTAGGGCGAACATGTCTTCTACCTGGCGTAACGGAACAAGTGGTAACACAGCAGCTCTTCTCACTAATGTTTTCACGTCGTCATTCTCTCTAAATTCTCTTACCAAACCAAGGGACTGGACCTTTCTACATATACATTGCGTAAAATTGAAAAAAATCTTATGAACAAGTGTTCTCCCACCTCTGCTATTCTCTAATAAACTGATATTTACTTCTGCATTATCCATGTTTGTATGATGTTCCCTGTTTCTCAACAGTATTTTTATATGGTGCATGTATGATTTTAAATTTTTAATTGATTGATTACAATAACTCATTCCTTTAATAAGTTGATTGCCTGAAAACATATCAGTCAATTAAATCTGCAAACAATCAAATAAAAACATTAATAAATGTCCTCATGTTGTACTGTATGTACCGAGAGATGTAATAAAGTTATGTTCTGTTCTGTTCAATAATATCATTATTACAATTATAAATGTGACTAATAAAATGTATATTATATTAAATAATTGGTCAATAACAATTAGTCAATTAAAAACAATGTAATAAATAATATTTTTGTAATAAACAAAATATAAATACTAAATCAGATTGGTACTAAATCAGATTGATACTAAATCAGATTGATACTAAATCAGATTGATACTAAATCAGAATGATACTAAATCAGATTGATACTAAATCAAATCTAAATCAAATCGGATTGATACTAAATCAGATTGATACTAAATCAGATTGATACTAAATCAGATTACTAAATCAGATTGATACTAAATCAGATTGATACTAAATCAGATTGATACTTAATCAATACTAAATCAATTACACAAGGTTGCAATATGTTTCAAAATGTTGATGAATTGCCTAAGTTCAATTGCACAACGTTAAAATATTATTCAAAATGTTGACGAATTGCCTAAGTCCAATTGCATAAGATTCAAATATCATACACATAATAGGTGGATACTATTAAACTAGGAGAGCTGAAAATTTAAAAACCAATATTGCCCCTGGCTATTTCACTCATGTTGACCTAGTCTCACCTTGCCAACTTTTTTTCACCCCAAAAATCTTACCTAAAAACTAAAAGTTGGCAAAGAGAGACGACACTACGGTAGCTCTAAAGGGACACACACATTTTTATAAATTACATACGAATTTTTTTTTTATCTCGTTCGTGCGCACGACATAGTATCTCGTGCCCACGAGATACTAAGTTGTGCGAACGAGATACTAAGTCTTGCGAACGAGATACTATCTCATAAAAAAAAAATGCGTATGTAATTTATAAAAATGTGTGTTTCCCTTTAGATAGATAGATTTTATTCACAAAGGACAAAATGTCCATCTTGTACATACAATCAAACAAAGCACACACACAATTATGAACATATACATTTTTTTTCATTACATTTGCTTCCTGGTTAATGGTAGATATTTCTACGAAACGACCACGTACCATTAAGGAAATGTAGTGGAGAAAAGAGACAATAGAAATAGCTTATTCAATTTTTGTTCTCTATAAATAAACATTGATAATACATTTCACACATATATACATATTCCTTTTTAGACTTTGGAAAAAAACAAAAACATTTAAACAACAATAACAATATACATTTATTTTAAATGAGATAATTAATCAAGAGACTTCATTCTTTTTTCGAAACTTGTATATAGAAACATGCATAATTTGGATAATGTTTTTCTGGTTATTGCTTGTTAAGAATTCGACGAATTTAGGAATGTTTGGTCTGGACCAATAATATTTTCTTATATAGATTTGTCTTAGATCATTGTTTAATGGACATTCAAGTAAAAAATGAAATTCGTCTTCTAATGTGTTACATAATTTGCATTTACGGTCCGATATAGGAGTCTTAATAGGTTTTTTTCCATCTTCCAGTTTCAATTTCCAGTTGGTGACTTGAAAGTCTTAATTGTGTTAATGCAAATCTGTATTTCTTAATTTTTATGTTGTCTAAATATATCTTTAAATCAAAGGAGTTTATATGTTTTAGCTTTAGAGGTTTGACTAAGATCGACATGCCAGTTTTGGATGAAAACATCTTTTACTCTTTGTTTAAATATTGTTAAAAAAGCGTTTATGTTTTCGACTCCTTGATTCATTCATACATAACTAAAACCATAACTTTTCAATAAATATTTAACCTTTGGAGCCCAATTTTCTTTATTTTCATTTATATCACTTAACATTTGTTTGTATATTGCCTTAATGTATTTGCGTTCGTCTGTTCTCGTGATTTTTAGCCAGTATTTAATGTTCAAAGGAAGGCGTTGTAACTTCAAAGGTAACTTTAAACTTTAAAGGCTTACACAATCTAATATGCAGCCTTTCTAGCGTTATAACTACTTTGAAGCCCCATACCTCGGCCCCGTAATTAAGTAATTGTAGTATAAGCTTATCAAAGAGTTCAAGCGTATGACTAATGCTGCCGTATCATACACATGTTTGATATAATTTCCATTTCAAGACCTACTTTTTTTAAACCAATATCTTAATACTCTAATTATTGTCTTAGTGTTGAATGGTTATCTATCAATTTCTCCATAAACGAAAGTGTTTTGAGTGTGTGACCTTAAACCCAGTAAGTTGTGACTCATTGACCTGGATATTGTATCATTGTCTGTATTTTATTTATTTTTTTATTTGATGAGTGTCTTTTTTCAGTTTCATTAGATTGTGACTAGATCTTGCGGGTGATTCACGTGACTGTTGTTTTTTTGACATATCAACACAAACAATTAGTTGGCTATCTCTCTGTAGAGACTCGGCATCTGTGTCTCTTGAGTATAGACATTCTTAACGAACTAAAATATATGATGTCGTCTTCATTTAAGCGATTCTTGCCCATAATCTTGAACCAGTTTGGAAAATTATCCTGAATAAGATTTCCATCAATAAATAATCTAGCAGGATACTTTATCTATACATTTAATAGCCGAGCCCCGGTAGCTCAGTAGGTAGCGACGCGAGCTGTCAATCAAGGGGTTGTGAGTTCGAATCCCGGCTCGGCCAACTTTCTTTCCGATGATTGACAAAAGTCAATGCGACATGCGTCATTCGTCTTCCACCAATTGGCTAAGTCTATGTGGAAAAGCAGCCAGTTGCTTGGGAAGATTGTTGTGTGGAGTACTGGTGTGAGCAAACCAGGAAATGCATGAGTAGGTGAACTGGCCGCCGTGATATAACTGAGAAATTGTTAAAAACGGCGTTAAACCCCAATCAATCAATCAATCAATCAACTATACATTTAATCTCTGAAACCTAGCTCTTGTAACGTCCTCACTTATATACAGCTGTTTTCTGGCCTCTGGAATTTCTCTAGTGGATTCCAAAATCCACTTGTTATATAATAAGTTGTGATCATTTAAGTCGGTCAGTTTTAAAATGTTGAAATCATTAATGTTGATAGTTTTAAGGGACATAACACATGAATTACTAATCGTATAATTTGGTTGGTATGGACAAAATTATCTCCCTTGTTTCATTACATTACTTTCGGGACGATGTAAAACAGTCTCGGTGGTGTAGTGGTAGAGCGAACATAAGCTGGGTCATACCAAATACTTTAAAAATGGTAAAATGGCTGCCCTCCTTTGCGCTTAGTTTAAACTAATTTACTTAACCAGTACTCGCGCCGTTTGTGTGGAAAAATCCCAAAGGCAGACCCGCTCATCACGGAATTCGAACACGGGACCGTTGGTACAAGAGGATGACGCTCTACCCCTGTACCACTGTCTTCCTATGCGCTTAGCGTTGCGGGGTTATCATACAGACTGACTGGCTGGTGTAAGGAGAAATGAACCAGTAGTACTGGTAACGTACCGTGATATAACTGAACATTTGTTAAAGGAAACGTAAAATTCCAAACAATTAATCAATCAATATCAACCATCATTGTAGAAATCGAATATTTTAAGGTAACCGGCAGAGTTACATTTGGACTACCCGAAAGGAATCAGGTGACAGCTACTGTTTCGGTTGGCGGGAGACCTGGGCCCGTATTCACCAACCGATCTCAAGTTCGATTTTCGGACTTGAGACTAAATTATCGGACTCAAGTACGTTTTCGATATTTAGTCCGTATTCACCTACCCGACTAAATTGAGAATCGAACTAAATCTTAGGATTTCGGACTCAGAATCGAAGTTCACTATGAGGCGTGCTAAATTATCGGACTAAATTGGAAACAAAATGGCGACTGTTTTGTGCCATCGCTGAATATTTCAAATTGACTTTTAATAGGTGTAAAACCAAAATTTAGGGTCGAAAAGGGTTTGTAAGCAAGTCATTTATAGTTGTCTCCCGTTTCTAGCAGAAAAAAAGACACACTTCCGGCCTGTGTCAAAAATGGAATTTTAAGGTAGCGGACCCTCGCTTACGCTTGATTGTTGATATTTTCGGGGGAGAAAACGACACTTAGGTGTATTAAAGGCGTATCCTCTGAATTTTTACAATGGACAGAATTTTCTTAAATTTTGTCCAGAGCTTCCTTACTCAAAGACTAACCCTAAACAACATTCAAAACAATGGGTCGCGGATCTAGTTTTTTTGCTATGCACTCTTTTAAAACCCATATATGTACTTATTTTAAGGAAATATAACGGAATGTAGAGAAACAACACTATTTCATGCCAGTGAACACAAACACACACATTTATATATCAAGAAGTTTTTATTTCATATTGGATAATTCATGTGTCAACTTCATCAATATTGACCAATTGTTTAAATATTTCTATTTTAACACTTTATATACAATAATTCAAGATGGCCGCCTTGATCAAATTCGTATAAAATTGAACACGGGTACAATACAAAAGTTGGTATTTAAAAAATTGTAGTGGACAGATTCTTTTAATACTTTTCATATGAACACCTTTTTATAAGGGTTGTTGAATGAAATACAAAAATCTATAGGTCGCGGTGCTAATTGCAGAGATATTTCCTATTGAATTATCTCCCTTTATGATTTTTTTTCATAAAATTAGCCAGGTAAAATATTTTTTGAATTAAATATCTCTTAGGGCAGTATTTTTTTAAAAACTTGTAATATGAATAACTGGTTATAAGGGTTCTTTAATGAAGCATAAAAACAATGGTTGCAGTGCTAACTAGTTAAATTTTACATTGGATTATCTCCCTTTATGATTTTTTTTAATAATAGCCCAACAAAAAAACAATTAAAAATTAAAAGATTTCTAGTGGAGATTTTTTTAAATATTTCTCATATCAATAACTTGTTAAATGGTTTGTTGAATTAAACAAAACAAAACACTGTTGGCTTTGTTTATTTTTGATAAATTTCACATTGAATTATCTCGCTTTAAGATTTTTTTAGGAAAAATTACATATTTGAAAATCTTATAGTCTATACATATCTTCAATACCTCTCACACATTCATGTCAACTTATTTTGACGCCTCTGCAGCAGACGGCATTTGAAAACATTGTGACAAAAGGAGAAATTATAGCATTCAATCATTTTATGTGGGAAAAGGTTAAACAAATAAACCACTAGTTGCTGTACATATTACCAGGAAAATTTAACTGACATTGGTTAAATAACAAAAATAACAAGCAAATTCATGAAATTTATATCCCCCGCTTGCAGGAAATATTGTAGGAAAATGTTGAGGTTAGGTTTAAACATGTCAGTAGACTTTTTATTGAACATGTATTACAGGGTAAATTAAACGAACTTGGCCTAGGTTGTTACCAAGTTTGTTGCAGTTATTGCACGGAAACAGCAAGAAACGACTTTTTTGTTAATTAAGGAACCAAAACTCCACCGAAAAAAGTCCACCGAAAGTGACGATCGAACTAGGCCTAGCCCTTAAGGCATTTAACCTTGTTACCAAGTTTGAAAACAACCGGTTCACATTTGTGGCAGTTATTGCACGGAAACAACAAGAAACAACATTTTTTGTTTAATAAAGGGCCATAACTCCACCGAATAAAGTCCGCCAAAAGTGACGATCGAACTTGGCCTAGCCTTTAAGGCATTTAACCTTGTTACCAAGTTTAAAAAAAAAACATTTGTGGCAGTTATTGCACGGAAACAGCAAGAAACAACATTTGTTGTTAAATAAGGGGCCATAACTCCACCGAATAAAGTCCACCGAAAGTGACGATCGAACTTGGCCTAGCCCTTAAGGCATTTAACCTTGTAACCAATTTTGGAAAAAAAACGGTTCACATTTGTGGTAGTTATTGCACGGAAACAGCAAGAAACGACTTTTTTTGTTAAATAAAGGGCCATAACTCCACCAAATAAAGTCCGCCAAAAATGACGATCGAACTTGGCCTAGCCCTTAAGGCATTTAACCTTGTTACCAAGTTTGGAAAAAAAAAATCACATTTGTGGCAGTTATTGCACGGAAACAGCATGAAACGACATTTTGTGTTAAATAAGGGGCCATAACTCCACTAAATAAAGTCCGCCGAAAGTTTGAGCTGTCTCACCTGAATCTGCATTGTTTGCAAAAGCCTTTAATTACCTCGGGAATCGAATGAGTTAATTTATACCCACAGGAGGCTTCACCTGAATCTGCATTGTTTGCAAAAGCCTTTAATTGCCTCGATTAGGTGCCATTGCTCGTTCTGATAAAAAAGGATCAAAATTGGCCATATACCAAGGTTTTCAAAATAGGTTTTTAGTTACAACCGTTTCACGCCAAGCCCTCGAAATGTTCATTTGGAGTCCCACGTATCGGACAAGGTAATATGCCTCGACTATATATAATCTGTGGCAGAGCATCGATGAGGCAGGGAATTTCAACGCACCAATCAGGAGATCGATCAATAAAGAGGCTGTGGTGTGTTTTACTATTTTTAGAGTCAAGACCTGACCTAGTTGTAAAGCGTCTGTTTACATGGGTTGAATTATAGTTCAGTTTGTAACGATCGAGTTTAATACGTTTAGTCAACAACCGCTTGTTTAAAATTGAAAATCCTTTCTTTGGACACAGTGTTCCACATTGTAAGAGGTATGTGTACATGTTTATTTGTTTCTTATTTTGTAATTCAACATAGCATAGATCCATCTTATTTCAGATTGTTTCGACTCATGTATGCATTGTACATGTATGCATAGAAGTTTTAATACGAATTAATCATCGGTAAACGCCCCATCACGAACAAGGGTCACGAAATCAACCTGGGAAGAGGAGGAACTGATTATTTCAAGTTATCTTTTATCTGCCATGATAATGCTTATAACCAATTTATTTATTTTACCATGTAACCGTTTTGTTTGTTGAATGAGTTCATATACGTTTCAAATATTTAATTTGCTTCTAGTAAAATGTTTACGATTGTAAATTGTACATGTTTATTGCATGTATCTTACTTAGTCCAGTGTCGCCTTAATAACTCATTAGTTTAATAGTCCTAGATATTGAGGGCTTTTGATACATAGCTAAGTGTTTGATCTCCCGCAGTCTATGGTAATATAATGGGCGATATACACTGTAGGTGTGATACGCGGATAATGAAAAACTACAGGTATTCTCATGGAACTGCGGTGCAGTGTGTTTGTATATATGTGTGTTTGTTGTTGTTTTTGCTTGACCTGAAACAAGTTCAAGATGTATATGCCTTAAATAATGAACATATTATCACAGTATCGGTGCCTCATTAATTATCACACATGCTTCTTTTCCCTATGCATTTATTTTAAGCTTTACATACTCTTTAATTGTGTACACTCTGAACATTGCGTGTATTTAAACACATCTAGACACACCTTTGTAACATTGTGACAAATGGAGAAAGGGTTCACCATGAGCGATTTCTCCTTTTGCCACAATGTTCCATTCATTATTTTTATCGGTCATTTCGATAATGTGTTTGCATGTATTTCACAATGCGTTCAAAGTCTTCTTTAGCCAAATTGTTAAAAATAGCAAAGGGATAAGAAATAAATAAATTGACATTTTTCTGTCTTTATACAAAATGTATTCATGTAAATGAACTTCAGTTACTCTATCTATACTTACTTCGTAAATAAGTAAACAAAACCTTCTTTTGTACACAGTGTTTTGTATAATTACGTTTTTTGTAAGCGAGTGCTCACACCATACTCGTCTATTTAAGTAAAGTGACTTACATTTTGTACAAAGGTCTTATAGTAGAAAACCCGCCTTATCTCCGCTTTCGCCGTTTACTGCATTTAACAAAGGTTTACAAAAGGATATATGTTTAGCACTTATCTTGCAGCAAACCTCTAGGATTATTATGAAAAATCCCTATACAGGAAATAATAAGTATTGAACCGAGTAGAAAAACAGCGCGGCGAGGGGAGACATTTCTCTGAATGAACCATTTCTCCTTTTGCGTCAATGTTTCAAAATGTGTCTGCTGCAGACGCGTTCATATTTGGGAAAGTGTTAACTGTTATCTTAGACAAATGCTCTTACTAAATACTATTTACAGTAAACCACTGGCATGTTTTTGAATCGTGGTAAAAACAGAAACATTGCATGTATAACATTCACACTTTAGAAAGTGATTTTGTTTGTCAGATAATAAGGACATATAAATAAAAACGTTATTCCATATTGACAATGACAGGGTATTTTTCTTGAAAAAGAACCTGATTAATAAGATGATAAAGAAAAATCTATATTCCTCATAATGACAGAGAAGTGTGAACATGTTGGCTTGAGCGTTTAGTACATTCACTTTTGAATTATAAGGCATGACTTCAGAAATATATACAACGAGAGTCCTTAACGCTTCGACGCATCTGCAACAGAAAACAAACTTTTGTAAACATTGTGGCAAATGAAGATAATTCTAATAATGAGCAACTTATCTTTTTTTTGTAACAATGTTATCATGTGTTTAATTATTATACTTAAATTTGTAGATAGTTTCAACGTTTTTGCGGATGTCATGGTGGAGGGACATTTGCTAATACATAACTGGTTTGTTTACACAGCGACAGGAATAAGGGAACTGTCGCCATGACATAATACTTATAATTTTGAAAATGTCGTAAAACCTCAATAAAAGAAACAAAATAAACCAGTGAATGAAGCTGATATTAAGAAATTTCAATCTTATTCTTGAAATATTTGCCTGGAATGAAATGTGTTATTTATGCGCTTTTAAACAGCAGAGCGTAACAATATTGTATAACATGGAGAATATTTAGCAATACATGAATATTTATTGTCTGGCCTTTTCACAACGTTTTCAAAATTGCTTCTGTACTAGGGCAGGGATCTAAACATGTGATGTTTGAAGCAGTTGATTTAGAACGATTTGAAAGGATATCAGATAATGGTTTGTTTCAAGAACTAGAATAGCGCTGAAAGCGATAGGAAAGTTCCGTTTTTAAAAAGGGTGACATTTAATATCTTGTAAAAGCAATAAACAATAGACAAAGAAATATTTTTCGACACTGGGCATGGTTTAGTATTGAGAATTTGTTATGTACGTGAAATACTGTTGAAAACGATGCATAATGAAAACCAATTAATCAAATACTGTGTCTAACATTATCTTAAATTTTAATCAACGATATTTTGTGCATGGTAGATCAAATCGGTACGAGAACACTGTTTTCCTCAGTAACACACTGGCAGAATGTCCCACTTTCGTTCAGCGGTATAACAAATCGAACGAATGGCAGATTGAAATGTTCACAGGTTAACCCTTTCCCTCAAATAGACGCTTTCTGACGCCTCTGCAGCAGACGGCTTTTTAAAAACATAGTGACAAAAGAAGAATTTGCTCAAAACGAGCAATTGCTCCTTTTGCCACAATGTTTTCCACTTGTAGTCATAGGTTTTCCATTCAATGAAAGAGATTTTCTAATTTTTGACAAAATATGTTCAAAGTCGTCTGCTGCAGAATTGTCGTACGAGTCAAAGGGTTAAAAATCTAGCAGAACACCGCCAGGAGAACCTTGTTTCGTCATTCTCACATGTAGATAGCAACGTTTACCGAGATTCTGCGGTCAATAAACACCGAACCCTTTACTTGTTTAACGGAAACCTTATATGGTATAGAAATTTTCCATGAACACCGATTACGCTTCGACGAAACGGGGGAGGTTTCACATTTTACGGATACCCTTTTCCGTCTGTTGAACGCTGCATTGACCTCTAAGGATCAAATCATATATAACATGATATCATTCGATCTTTAACTCCTTCCCTCATACAACTCTACAGAAGATATTTATGATATTTTCTAGGCAAAATTATTGAACATTTCTATATATAAAAATATAATTATCGTAACTCTTTCAGCGCCAATGGCAATATTGAGGTTTTTGCAAACAATGCAGATTCAGGTGAGTCAGCTCGTAACGAGCTGTCTCACCTGAAATCAGCATTGTTTGTCGTTTTGTTACCAAAATAGTCCAGAACTTTCATAAATTGAGAAATGGAACCACCCGATTTTTAACATGGAAGAGTCTACTTTTAACAATTCGGCGCTGAAAGAGTTAATTTGTTCAAAATAATGTGGCATTAGGCAGACCTATTAATAGTTTTTGCTTCACTTTTTCATAGATTATTTGCTAGCAATGCAACGAAATGAACCTGCATATATGGGAAAGGGTTAAAAATGCATTTTAATCCTTCAAGTAAACATATGTAGCCTTTGAGGTTATACGTAGTGTAGACATAAGTCTCTAAATATCTACACCAGTTCAGTCGTTCGGGGTGTATGACGTTTTCAATAGTTATTAAGTTATATTACGGCTACAATGCACTTAAACATCATCAATGGGTGATTACATCTTAATAAAAACTTGGAAATTCAGATTGCCTCGTGTCAATTGACCATGACCGACGCGAACAATGTCAGGTATCACATCCCGTGAGCTAACCACCACTCGGCCACGGCATATTACCCTTCATGAAAAACAAATATACAGTCGTACCTGTGCTTAAAGACCACCCATGGGAAGCAAATAATATGGTCTTTAATCACAGGTCGTCTTTAATTGCATTTATGCCGAATATTGGTAATCGGGGAATCAAAAGTGTGGTTGCATTAGACAATGAAGTGCTATGAAGGTGGTCTTCAGCCCAGGTTTTACTGTTATTTGCACTCCGCAATTGCCTATTATACCAATATCACGGTCTATTGGCACCAAAACAGAGCATGCTTTATGTATAAACAAACATTACGGTTATGCGTTAATGGTAAGTGTTTGTTTATGTGTGCCTTACGATTATAGTACATCTATTAGCCTATACATTGTTTTATTTACAGAGACAAGTCATAAAGTAACAAGAAAGGTCATAACATGGTGGATCTTCACATACAATTCAGCGTATCCATGGTGATAGCAGCCGTGTTGGGAGAGGCGGTCAGTTTCTTTTTCTACAATCATCACTCAGCCTGGGGTAGAAGGATCGGAGAGCGGTACCTTATCTCCGCTTTAATATGTGACGTCGGGCTTGTGGTGCTCTTGAAGTGGATTATTGGGTAGGTTTTGTGTCCTGCTTAAAGCGACGTTAATACGTTTCCAATGTGTAGACTCGTTTTGAATCATCTGGACCAGACGACTTTTGAAAGCATTATGACAAAAGAAGGAATTAATCACAATTAAGCACATTGTACATTAGTCACATTATGTTCAATTCTTTTCAATAATAACACTTTCATATAAAGTGATATTCCATACAATTTTGATCATATATTTTCAATGTCATTTGTTAAAGGATTATTTATGTTGGGAAGTATTAACCACATTATTAACCCTTTTCCACATACATCAATGTGCAGCAGACGACTATGAAAACAGCTTGACAAAAACACAGAGTTTTTCTATATAAATGAAGGTATAATTACTGACAAAAGTTGAAAACATTTTGGCAAAAGGAGAATTTGCTTGTTTTGAGCAATTTCTCCTTTTGTCACAATGTTTTCAAAAGTCGTCTGCTGCAGAGGCGTCAGAAAGCGTCTGTTGTCGGGAAAGGGTTAACTATGTCATTGGAATATCGAGTTTCGGAGGGGCAGGCTGATCTAGATCTTCGCTGGTCCGACAGTCCCGAGTGTCGGTTTTTTGTATGGCATGATCGTGATAGTAGTCTCCCTTTTCTTGTCAGTGGTGCTTATAAATTAGCAGTGTATATTTATGATTTAGGCGTTTCCGAAAACACGTGGATCAAGATGGTCGATCCAAGATTGCGGGATATAACATACTTTAAGAGGCGGTGGTAGTGATATCTGTCCTAAGCGCTCTAGGTTGTAGGTACCTGATCACAAATTATAAACAGGTGTCGGGATCAAACACAGTGATACATGTACATGTGTTGCTGGTAATTTGTTCAATATTCCTTATCACTGTAGCCAAGGTATATGTTTAAGGGAACACTTATACTGCCTTGCTATCGAGCGTTCGTCTTCAGACTAAAAGGTCCAAGGTTCGAGCCCTGACTGTTTAGGACTGATGCAATGGCGCCCAACGTTGGCCTACATTGGAAATGCCTCGAGAACGTTTCACAACATTCTCAGACTCCGAAAATTCGAGGACGAATTTCATTTAAGGAGGGGGTATATGTAGCCGAGGTATATGTGTATGGGGACACTTATACTGCCTTGCTATGGAGCTAGCTTTTATAGCGACGTGGTAGAGCGTTCGCCTTCATACTAAAAGGTCCAAGGTTCGGGCCCTGATCAGGTTGGATCTTTTAGAACTGTTACATTATAAAATAAAACTATCATGAAAGAGTCGCCAAATACGAGTTGAACACATTCTTTTCAGGAAACGAACTAGTACAGATAAATAGTTCTTCCTTACTTTTACTTAGTCAATTGTCCATCCAATGTCGGGCTAATTTAAAATTATTCCGTTTTGATAAAACGAGCTTGGTGCTTCTTAATACATAAACAAGTATGGCAGGGACATTCATACATGTAACGCTTTACCACATACCACACAATTACAGCAGACGACTTTAGAAACATCTTGGCAAAAATGTGAACATTCTGTTTAAAAAAATGATAATAATTGAATAAAATTGAAGACATTCTCAGTATGAGGAATTTCTCCTTTTGGCCACGATGTTTCCAAAAGTCGTCTGCTATAGACGCGTCTGAAAACGTCTGCATTTGAGAACAAGTTAAACTGATAAACTATATATTCTTTTCTGTGTTTCAGGCAATACTTTTCTGTTTCGTCATGGGAGGATGCCGCCATTTTGGCACTGGCACTGAGCGCCATCTATGCAACACTGGAAGCGCCACACTTCGTCCACGATCATCGGAGTCTCTCGCACTTCTTCGCCCACTGGGTCCACAAGTTCTGTGTACTGTTTGTCATGATATTCGCCTTGTATCACTTCAGACACTATTAGACACTACACAATGTAATAATTGACTCGTTCCAAGAGAAAGCCAACATTATGGGTTCTGCGTAATGTATCGACCCAGCGCTTAAACAGAAAATCCACGGGAGATGAAAAGTGTATACCTTGACTAACCTGCAAGGCATGTTCATGTTGATCCGGTTCGATAGTTTACGCAGAGACCACAATGGTGGTTTTCTAGTGGAACGGCTCATATTTCTACCGTCTGCATATCAGACAAATGTTTGCGAAACGAATATGGATTTTTAAACATATTGTATTTTGTTAGTCATGATTACATTGTATTCTTATAAGTATCAGGGACGTATCTTATCTACGTCCCTAATATCTTATCTACGTCTCTGTTAGTACCTAGAAATTGCACAAGTGTGCCTTTCATGGACACTAAAAGCAAATTATTGTATCATTGATAAAATGTGATCGTGTTTAGTCAAAATTTGTGTTACTTATGTGGATGTCAAACAAGCGTTTGCAATAATTGTCATCTATCACTGTCGACATCTGCTTCCCTGTTTTCTGACCATCCGCCATGACCGATAGCCTATATCTGGGTAGTCAAGCGTATTGATACTATGTAAGTGGTCTTTTACCATAACACAACTTAAATAGGCCTACTGTTGAATACGGAACTATTGGAAGTTTCTATAAATGAAAGTATAATTAGTGAAAGATTTGAATAAATTGTGTAAAAAAAACAATTACTCATTATGTCTCCTTTTGCCATAGTGTTCTTAAAATTCGTCTGTTGCAAATGCGTAAAATTGAGTGTTTATGTGGGGGAAGGTTTTGTCTCTCAGGATGTTAATCGTTTGTAGACTATTTTAATTACCTGTATGTATAATGAAAATAAAGCGCCTGTTTGTACTGTCTCAAGGAAAACTGTTCTGATATTTTCTTTTATTATAAGCGTAGATGCTGGACTCTATTAATTCAGACGGTATCGACGCGACGCGTACTATCAATTCAAGGATTGTGAGTTCAAACCCCAGCTCGGCCAACATTCTTTCCGACGTTTGACAAAAGTCAATAAAACAGGCGTCACTCGTCTTCCACCAACGGGCTAAAAGTATGCGTGGAAAAGTAGCCAGTTGCTTTCAAAGACTGTTGTGTGGGGTACTGATGTACGAAAGGAAGGGAACACATGGTTAGGTGAACTAGTCGGGGTTATATGACTAAAAAGAAACGTTAACGACGAGGTTAACTTCCAATCAATCAATCAATCAATCAATCAATCAATCAATCAATCAACAAGCCCAGATAAAGATTTGCGTCTGACTAAAAGTGGAAAACATTGTGACAAAAGGAGAAATTGCACGTTTTGTGCAATTTCTTCTTTTGTTACTATGTTTTCAAAAAGCCGTCTGCTGCAGAGGCGTCAGAAAGCGTCTATATGAGCGAGGTTAACTTCCAATCAATCAATCAACAAGCCCAGATAAAGATTTGCGTCTGACTAAAAGTGGAAAACATTGTGACAAAAGGAGAAATTGCACGTTTTGTGCAATTTCTTCTTTTGTTACTATGTTTTCAAAAAGCCGTCTGCTGCAGAGGCGTCAGAAAGCGTCTATATGAGCGAGGTTAACTTCCAATCAATCAATCAACAAGCCCAGATAAAGATTTGCGTCTACGAATTCATGGCATCTGACCCAAGGGTACACGTGTAATGTGTTTATTGAAATATTATGTGACTAATAAGCAAACATTGAATAGCGAAATAAAGCTGGTATGATGCGCAGGTTTGTCTTAGTCTGCACTGCTCGTTAAAGTATTGCGGTTGAATTCCCTAAAGCATGCACTTGTCAACGTCTTTAATGAATTGACGGTAGACGTTAGATGTTTGAAATGTGGGTTAAATGCAGTTATTTGATTAATACACTATTCATTGTTTGTGTTTCTTTTGTACACGTAGATGTGCGAAAAGGGACAATTTGTCATTTCAGAACAGTGTAGGTTCAGATCAGCATGTATATGTCTTCATTCCATCAGAATCTACACAAGTTGACAGCAGTTTCTTATGTTAGAACTATGTGAACGGTGTAGATATTAATCAGAATGAATGTGAGGATTCACATAGTGATATGAATAAACCCTGTAGATCTCGGTCAAGGTGTACCATATCTTAGGAACGGGCTCATATATTTAATGTTTGTTTAATGGTTTATCAAGAAATTTACGAATAGTCACACAATAATATGAGCCGTCCCGCGAGAAAACCAACATAATTGCGTTTGCGTAATATATCGACCCAGATCAGCCTGCGCAGTCAGCGCTGACTAATCCGGGTCGACACATTCCGTCTCAGGGGGATAAAGGTATAGAGTAATGATTCTTGAAACAGAAAATCCACTGGAGGCGAAAAGTGTCTATACGGGTAAGCCTGTGCGGCATGCTTAAGCTGATCAGATTCGATACTTAACGCAGTCCACAATGTTGGTTTTCCCGCGGCACGGCTCATATTTGTCTTGGACCGCCACGTTCGTGTATTGATAGTACTTCCACCTCGGTGCGGGAGGTCGAGAGTTCGATCCACGGCCGGGTAACTTTTAAAAAAACCGGCAGTAACGACTTTCCCTCTTTGTGGAGTGTTGACTGACTCGCTGGTTTCAGGATAAACGGACCGATACTTGTAACTTACACAGAAACATCATGATATAACTGAGATAGTGTTGAAATTGGCATAAAACCACTCACGTCCAGTTAATCATATATCTTCTAGTAAATGATGTATGGACCGATACTGGTAACTTACACAGAAACATCATGATATAAGTGAGATAGTGTTGAAATTGGCATAAAACCACTCACGTACAGTTAATCATTTATCTTCTAGTCAAGGATGTGTAGACTTAAATCAATTCAAGATTGTGAGATATTTAAATCAATAACTCTTCTTAAAGAAACATGGACGACCAGGTGCTTCAGTGTGAAATGTAAGGGAGTCAAGACATCGAATTCTTTCTTGAGAGAAACAGAAAGCAATTTAAACAGTGTCATTCGTCTTCCATTAACAATGAGAACATGGTATGTGGATTGGGGGTCATTTGCTCTGGAAAACAATATTCATGGAGGTGTCGTGGACCAAGTATGTGGACTGTTAACCCTTTCCCACTTGCAGACGCATTCCGAAACAGTTGCTGCAGACGAATTTTAAAATCATTGCGGAAAAAAGGGAAATTGGTAATGATGAGAAATTCCCCCTTTTGCAACAAAGTTTTCAACACTATTTAATGATTAAACGCTCATTTATGGAGATATTTCAAATTTTTGCGAATTTGTTTTCAAAGTCGTCTGCTGCAGAGTTTTTGTGTGTGGAAAGGGTTAAGCAGGAAAAATTATGAAGGTATTCATGTACACTCATATTTATGGCAGTAAATGGCGAATATGATTCGAGTCAAGTCTGTGTCTCTGTGTTCTATGTTGTCGTATTGATTCCCACAAACCACTGTCATGTCTCTTCTCTTCAAGTACCGTTTGCCATAAAAACACCAATGAGTCTTGGAACTCACAGTGATCGGACGGATTAGGATGGTGAAGCAGGACATGCATATACATGTAAAGTAAATAAAACGAATGTAAGGGGTAAACTATCTCCCCGTTCTGTTTAAACAGTTTAAACCGTTCTTGGTGCGTTCTTCTATATAGTTTGATAAGCCTGTGTCTCCACACAGTTTCGTCAGGGTCTACGCTGTTTACATATCACGTATACATGGTAGAAGATTATATACAACTAGTGTATATTCTGATGATACTAGGGACGAGGAGGAGGATATGACCCTAAACAGTTCGATAATACATGAGTTACTTATCGGGGGATTGGGTTGTAGTGGATAGAGTCGTCTCCCTTGTGTTATTACATGATATTCACGATGAAGTCAACCAACATTGAATAAGTCGAATATTTGAAGATAACAGGTACAGGAGTGTTTGGACTCGATGGCATCAGCTTATAGCTACTGTTTCGATGGGCGGGACTCGAGGGCCCGTTTTCACCAACCTGACTTAATTCGATTATCGGACTTATTGTAATTTGAGTCAACTTAGATTTAGTATGTATTCACCAAATGTTATAAATTTAAAATCGAACTAAACATTTTGATTTCTGGATTATATATTAAGTTCACTATGGGGCAAGCTTAATTAACTGACTAGATTGACAAGCACCGCGCCTTGCTCACCGTTTCCATCGGTGTTTAGCGCGTTGGTGAATACGAATACATCTTAGTCTTCGGGAATCCGTACATTGGTCTAAATATTTAGATTCAGATTTTGTCAAAAAGCTATATTGGACAGTTTTGTGTATATGAGCCCATGTATCGATTCCAGCTAACGTTATGTCATAGAAGGTAGTAGCAATCTACGTCCACGGTTAAAGGAAATGCATATCGATAGTACCGGTACTTTGTCCGTGATATATTGAATGGTCTATGAAAGCATTTTTAAACGCGATGTAAGAACATTTATTCAAGACACCAGTTTTGTATAGTAAAACATTTATTCTTAACACTGCCTGATATAAGTAAATTTTCATTCCTAGTCATTTTGAACGATCCCTGAAAGATAAATCACATATTGCTTTTTTTTATTATACAGAAACGACCAAGGACTATTTTGTAGAGCTATCTATTAACAATTGAAAATGAGACACATATACAAAAGAATGTTTTGAATGCGCTCAGGTAATAAAGTTTGAAACAAAAGGGAGTTATAAACATTTCGAAGTATTCAATTCGTAAATGTGTGTAATGTTTTCATACTTGGTACTCAGCGTTGATGCGTTGATGTCAGAATACACTTACCAACCAGACATTTAATTTACCTCGGAAAAGGCCGGGCTATCATTCAACTACTAGTAAGCCCTATACCAATACAACAACACAATATTTGTCATTTAGACTAGCTTTTATCACTGGGAATTTCGAACTTCGTTTGGTAATGGTTTTTGAGACAATTTTTCGGTCACGGCTTTATCCTAGCAGATACCAATACCTGGTGTGTGGGTATCAGATAACCTTCCACAGTTGTAATTACTGTTTTTGTTTTGCTTGTGTTCGGTTTAGTTCGAGTGAGGCTGATGACGAGAGCAAAATTACAATCAATTATCAATTATAAGAAAGCACGTGCATTTTGAAATCCGTGACCAATAATTGAATCAAGAAGTAAATAAATGATTGGACATAGAGGCATTGTAGAGGCTCATTTGTCCAGTGTATTTTCAATATATATGTTGAATTTCTAGTAAGCAGGAAAGAATTTTCACGAAATGAAACATTATTTGATCACACTCAATGTCAATGTCAATTATTTGTCTCATGTTTAATTGGAAAAAAGTCACCACTAAGTTTATTTTGTACATACGGCACAAGATAACTCTCGACCGTCGACATAGGGTGGACATGGCAAAGATCCACAACGTCCCTCCGCTAGGTAAAACAATTTGCCGTTCAGACTTTTGGTATCGTTCAATCCTGTCGGTTCACTGTCAAGACAAACAAATTCCGATGCGGCCACATGACTGTAATGTCCGGCAGCTAGATACCCAGCATACTCCAATGTCCACGACGAGTCTATGCAACTATTTCGACCTGGAATCATTAATGATGTTGGACGAATGGATCTGCAGACGGCACAAGATGCATCATGGTCTTGCACGTTGGTTAGGAAGCTCTGTAAGTAACCCGTTTCATATTCCGCTCCATAGACGAAAGCACCAGTCGAACTAAGGGCATCGTTTGATTGTCCCCAGGTCGGAGTCTCTGGAAGACAGATGTAGTTTGCAGCACCTCCACTATGACTGTAGGGAGATCCCGCCGCGTATCCTTTGTAAACCAATTCGGTACCGTTCTCTGGACATACTGTACGTCCCCATCTTATGTACACGGAACCATCGGTAGCATTTATGCTCCCTTTGATCGTTTTCAATTCTAGAATATAAATTAAAACCCCATCAATGATAGTTATCTGGAAAATCTAAGGACAAGAAATGATCACGTCATATCCATGTACGAAATCACTGGCGTGTTAGCAAAACATAATATCGTTACCGTTACGGAACCTGGGTTCTTGATGTATAATCAACTGTTTGATATAATAATATATACACTTAAATAAATTGAGGTGGTGTCATTGCAGAAAACGCTTTGCATCGACCAAGAGAATGCAATTTGATACTTTGTAATCGACGCAAAATAAGTGCAACGTTTAATCACATTCATAAATGTTCTTATTTCCAAGAAGTATTGCAATGTATAATATATCTATAGGTGCTACCTATTTACGAAAAAACGCAAGATAATTATAAACAAAAATTAAAGAGCATACTTTGGCCATAAAAAAAGGATTTACAAGTAATTGACTAGACAATAATAATGTTAATGTCATGTTTCGTGCATTATCAAAAAATATTTGGAATTCGTATGGCTGTCGTCTATTATTACGAACAAAAAATAATAAAGTAAAGATTTTCAGAAAATCAAGGAATACATTTATAATGAACGAGGTTAAAAACATGATGGCCAAGATGATCCTTAATGGATCACCTGCATTATGGTATAGAAGCAAAAAGATCAGCCCTTTGCTGATGCCATTTGGCGACTGCCTTTTTCAACCAGTCAATATGACTGGAACAAATGATGTAAGGGGTCACATTTCTGCTAAACCCTTTCCCTATTAGAGACGGTTTCCGAGGCCTTTGCAACAGACGATTTAGGGAAAGATTGCCGCTAAAAGAACAATTGCTCCTTATGAGAAAGTTATCCTTTTGCCACAATGTTTGATAAATAACTCATGTATAGGAATTTGGGGTATTTCATGTTGATACCACTTTTTGGCGGGACGCGACGTCGCTCCATTGACGTTACGCCAAGATGAAGTGTTACGGAAATGACTTCACGTCCTTCTTTGGCCACGATACAGTCAACATTTAGGTTCGGGCGTAGAAGTATAATGCTGTCGTTTTTTTTACGAACGGGAAAAAATATTTCATATTTATTTTTATCTTTTCGTACAAATGTTAATTCCCACTTTAATAAATATCGATTTAAAAAAAAAAAATATTAAAAAGACGACAATAATTTGAAAAATCTGTGTTTTTCGTGTCATTTTATACATACCCAAAATATCGATTTAAAAAAAAATATTAAAAAGACGACAATAATTTTTTTTCAATTCGTGTTTCTCGTCTCATTTTATACATACCCAAAATGGCGGGCCCCATGGATTTGGCCAGTTTCATTTCAGAAAGCTTCATGGGTTATTGAAAAAAAAAATCGTATCATTGACAGACACACAACAATATTATCAATTTGTTTTGTTATGTTTTCTGTTTAAGCGATCCTGATTCTTACAGACAGTCTAATGTTTGGAAGTTTGTTTACGAAATACTTTGACTAGAAACAGTCGTGTGATATCCTAAAATATGGCTGATCTTTATAGGTAATAGTTATTGTCGCCGCGTGGAAGCGCGGCGTCAGTATGGGATAGGTTTTAATTTTGTACCATGGGGTGACGTAATCGAAAAGGGAGCAGCCAACATTATTATTGTTAAGAAAAACTCTGTTATATGTTTAAAAAAGCAACCTTTGTGAATAAATAAACAGTATAAAATGATTTAAGAAACAGCAAGATACAAAATACGTATGTCTTCTACCGTTATTAAAAAACTTTAGACACATGTAATGGGTATTTAATAACTTTCCCCTAACTTCTAAGGCTACGCTTTTTTTTATAGTTTGGTTTACGACCCGATTCATCAAAGCCCAGAAAAATGTTTCTGGCGATGTTTTTGCCTATTTACAATATTAAGATTTTTAAATAAATGGGTAATCTTTAAAAAAATCAATGATGATTCATTTTAATAACTACATATTACAGTATAATTCTAGAAACTGTAAAAACAACGTTCATCCAACTATGCAATAGGCAGGCCGTAACGTGACCCATTCTATTATTTTAAATGCAGCATGTCATCGCTTGGTGATTTTGGTTATTCTTATTTAATAGACGACAAGGTGTCATCGCTTCCCATAGAGTAATTAAGTTGTCACTGCTTCCTTCCGTTATGAATATTTTGCTGTTTCATGATTTCATCCGGTTTCAAAAATTCATTGGATTCGTACTCGGTTTTTCATGTTTCGTTCGAGATGAACGATTCGTACCATTTGGTTTCGCTCTTTGCTATTGGGGAACTGACTTAACCATTTTCTTTTGTTTATTTTTCAGTTTTCTTCTGGCATGTTCAAAACGATTAAACTGACATAACAAAGAAACAAAACAAACTTATTAATTATTGCTATATGTTGACTATACATGTGAACTTTCATAATGCTCAATCTTGATCATAAATATCTTTAATTTACTTCGTACTTTTTGTTTATATACTCCCGTTTTTTCTATCATACTTCTGCTAAACTGTAAGAAAAATAGACTTCCCTCTCTCCTTCCAAATCTTGTGTCACACTTAACTTACAACTAGAGGCAATAAATCTTAATATGTGTTAATATTTAAGCACCTATGTTTTATGTTTTTTTTTAATTGATCTAGTTTTAAAACAGTTTATTGGTAAAAAAAACTTGAGAATCTTCAGCTTGTATGACATATTATAGTTGCAGTGAATGTTAATCAAACAGTAAACCTAACTGTTTCAGGACTTAACTTAGCATTTCACAACTTAAAGTGACTGAAATCCAGATGGCACGAACAAAAAAACCAAAAACAAAATCGAATTCGCTCTAAATGTTATTCTTTATGTTATCCAGTAAAACCAGGGTAGAAAATGTATCGTTTTTTATCAATAAAGTGAACTTGAGTCGTTTTTAATTGTCCCGATGGAGGGGTTTCCTATTTAAAAATACTTACCCCGTTACTGACAGGGTAGAATTTGCGATGGAAAAAGTATAGAAAACAAGAAAATCTCACCGATTATACGAAAAAAAAACATGAATTGGTTTTTTCGCTTATAGTTAACAGGTGAGATTTTTTTTTTTTTTTTTTTTTTTCAATAACCCATGAAGCTTTCTGAAATGAAACTGGAAAAATCCTTGGGGGCCGCCATTTTGGATATGTATAAAAGGCAGACGTAAAACACAGATTGAAAATTATTGTCGTCTTTTTAATCATTTTTATTTTAAATCGGTATTTTGGATATGTATAAAAGGCAGACGTAAAACACAGATTGAAAATTATTGTCGTCTTTTTAATCATTTTTTTTTAAATCGGTATTTTGGGTATGTATAAAATGAGCGGAAAAACACGGATTGAAAATTATTGTCGTCTTTTTAATCATTTTTTTTTAAAATAGATATTTAAGATCATTAAAATGCTGTGTTATGTGGGAATAAACATTTGTACGAAAAGTTAAAACTAAATGGAAATCTGTAAGAAATATGTTTTCTCGTTCGTAAAAAACCCGACAGCATTAGCCTTCTACGCCCGAACCTAAATTTTGACTGTATCGTAGCCAAAGAAGGACGTGACGTCATTTCCGTTACACTTCATCTTGGCGTAACGTCAATGGAGCGACGTCGTTTCCCGCAAAAAAAGTGGTATCAACATGAAAGACCCCAAATTCCTATACATGAGCTATTTCCACACTCATTCAAAGTATAATTATTTATCAAACATTGTGGCAAAAGGATAACTTTCTGATAAGGAGCAATTGTTCTTTTGGTGACAATCTTTTCCTAAATCGTCTGTTGCATAGCCTCAGAAACTGTCTCTAATAGGGAAAGGGTTTAGCAGAAATGTGACCCCTTACATAATTTGTTCCAGTCATATTGACTGGTTGAAAAAGGTAGTCGCCAGATGGTATCAGAAAAGGGCTGATCTCTTTGCTTCTTTACCATAATGCAGGTGATCGATTAAGGATCATCTTGGCCCTCATGTTTTAACCTCGTTCATTATAAATGTATTCCTTGATTTTCTGAAAGTTTTTACTTTATTATTTTCTGTTCGTAATAATAAACGACAAAAATACGAATTCCAAATATGTTTTGATAATGCAAGAAACATGACATTAACATTATTATTGTCTAGTCAATTACTTATAAATCCTTTTTGTATGGCCAAAGTATGTTCTTTAATTTTTGTTTATAATTATCTTGCGTTTTTTCGTAAATAGGTAGCACCTATAGATATATTAGGGGTATGTAATATGTCAGTTATCATATTTTAATGCCCCAAATACAAAAATAACACTTATTTTCTTCAAATTTGATTTTTTTTTTTCGACAGTTTGGTATCTGGAGTTCAGTCGCTTTAACATCACATATATCGTAGCATATAAACGTTTAATCCCTACGTCAATATTTTACCCTTTCTGTTCTTGGTAACCTTTTTATATAAGTTATGGTAGCCAGGTGAGCAATATAAGCACATATTGGCCTTCCTGTTTAAAATAGAGGGACATTTGGCCTTCATATTCAAATTATTTACATCCTGTCTGTTTGCACAGGTTATTTATATGTACTGAACTGCATCTGCTTCCTTAAAGTCATGCTTCAAAATCTTGCGCGGCGTCTTTGATGCTTTGCATCAAAATTCTTCTTGTAAGCCTTTTTGATAACTTTTGTAATAGTGTGATTAGTGTCATTAATCGTCTTCTTTCAAATTGTTTAAAGACGACTATGTGGAAAAGTAGCTTGTTGTCCGAAAGATTGTTTTTTGTATGATGTTTAACGCTTCTATCAGCAAGGTGTCATTTATATCCCGACGTTTCATGGGTAAGTTACCATTACTACTGGTTCATTAATCCTAACCTCACAATCCTGAGCACCAAGAAATAGAAGTCCATTTCTACAGATTTAAAACGTTTTGGAATGACCGGGTCGGGAATCGAACCTGAGAAGGCTATACCACAACATACTAGAAACGGTCTTGGAATAATGGAATGTAGATAATGCAGATGGGGGAATCAAGGAGTACATGATTACGTGATTGATTGATTGATTGATTGATTGGGGTTTAACGCCGTTTTTAACAATTTCTCAGTCATATTACGGCGGCCAGTTCACCTACTCATGCATTTCCTGGTTTTCTCACACCAGTACTCCACACAACAATCTTCCCAAGCAACTGGCTGCTTTTCCACATATACTTAGCCCATTGATGGAAGACGAATGACGCATGTCGCAATGACTTTTGTCAAACGTCGGAAAGAAAGTTGGCCGAGCCGGGATTCGAACTCACAACCCCTGGATTTACAGCCCGCGTCGTCGTTACCGATTGAGCTACCGGGTTTCGACACATGATTACGTGAAGTGGCCGCCCTAATATAATTGAAAAGGCATATATGTACACAAAAGATTTATACAAAAAGTATTTAAATAGTGTGTGTCGTTTCATGGATAAGCGATAATTCAGTTATCCATGAAACGACACACACTATTTAAATACTTTTTGTATAAATCTTTTGTGTACATATTTGCCTTTTCCAAATCCCCAAATATATTTTAATTCTCCTTATAAATAAGTAATATAAATCAAAATAGAGTGTACCTTGTGTTACTTTTTGGATGGTTTCTTTCTTCTCTTCATTCGCTTGCCTCAATTGGTTCAATTCATCTGCCTGATCATAACTCGCTTTCCTTAAAGTGTCCATTTCCTGTGCGAGTTCAACAAGTTTTCTGAGTATTTTGTACTCGTACTCAAACCTTGAACATGTAGCTGGCAGGTCGACGTCGTCTGTAGTAGCCCTCGTCGACTGCACAAACAAACACATTATCGCTAGCAGCAAGACTTTCATCATGATAGAGTTGTGGAATAGCGTTGGTTTCGAGTTAGTATGATTAGTTAGGAAATCAGATCGTTATTTAAATGAGGTTCACTTGACAACGGTGAGGCCCATTTGATGGTACCGACTTGAGGATCGGTTGATGTAGTTAACTATACATTTTGTTAATCTTTGCTTCCCATGTTTGGCCACTTTATAGCTATTAATGGTCTCTTTAATGGTGAGCATAATCGTATGTAAAGTTTTTCTTTATAGCCGAAATGTTAACATAAAGATACATATTGTTTCATAGTTTCTGTCCTCATTTGGCAAGCCGTTATTTTCTTAACAGAGAGTAATACAATTATCATTGTTTGTATTCTTAAAACAGTCAGAATAAAGTTTAGTATGATACTACAGAGAATCTTTTTAATATTGTAAGTTTTAAATAATGTATTCTCTACGACGTCAAGTATATCCTTGAAAGTTCTAGTCACATCAGATCATGTGTCTCTAATAATAGAATGGATTTCTCTCTTGATAGGTCGTTTAATTTAGCAATGGTTTTTAGAGTAGATTTCTTTTCACTCTTTCCTCAAAATATCTCCATAGAAACATATCAAGAAGGTCTCAACTCGGGGGAATGTGGCTGCCATTCACAATCAGTTTTCAAAGAAATTAAGTTCCTTAGAAGTATTCTTTGTAAACCTCTCAATTACACCACAAATAAACCCTTTGTTGTATGACGAGCCGTTGCATCTAGCTAACTCCATAAAGTGCCAACAACTTCACAGTTCCTGCACAAAGGTGGCAGGAATTGTATCTTTAAACCATTCAAATAACGACTATTATTGAAAGTTTCAACATAAAAATATACAGCATGTGTAGTTTTCCCTGTGTAATCTTTTGGTTTCTAAGGTCCCCATTACAGTTCTTTATGTCGACGTCTGCATTTGAATAAAAGTGTAATCCGCATTAACTTAACTAGAATTTGTCTACTTTCAATCATCCATCTAGCAAAGGACAGCCGTCTTGTAATGTCAGTTTCTTTTAAATGTTGCATGAATAAAATGGTGTAAGGAGTAAGACCCAAACCCTACCTCAGCATTTTAAAATCATGTACGGAATTAGTGATGCATCCTAATACAGTCAACACCGACTTTTGACAATTTTTACTTCTCACTGTTTTATCAATTCAAGGTGTATCAGTTATCCTCACTGACTTAGGACTTCCGGTATGTCTATGTTGCCTGTCGTCAACTCACAAACACTCGAACAATCCGCTCGACAGTTTCTTAATTAAATGGCCTTGTCGTACTTCTTTTTCATAGTTATTTTAACTGCTATCGGAAATTTACTTTATTTAATAAATTAATGAATTTTTTACACTGGTCTCTGGGTGGCGCCATCTAGAAAAGATGTAAATTGGAAAAGACGTCATTGATGACGTAATTACGTTCACACTTCCCGTATTATTGTGGAAACTGACATGTTTTAACCCTCTGCTCTTCGGTAGTAGAAGTATTGTGTTTGTATCTTTACAATTACAAAATATATACGATATTGTTATGGAGACAAATGTGATTTATTTTGTTACTGTTTTTATTGCTTTGTCTGACCCCTAAATACATATTTTATGGTCGCATATGTGGTGGGCATCAATTCATGATTGTGTTTTATGAAATATTTCTGTTCATAGTAGTATATAGTGGTGTACGTTGCTATACATTTGTCAATTATAAGAGTATGGAGTAATGAGCTTAAAGTTGTTCGTAATAATTTACATGTGTTTATATCTTAGTCGACCGCGTTACTAAGCAGGTTCTAAATCGTATTTGATCAATATTCAATGAATTCTTTAATATGATTGTTCGCATGTTTAGGAGTATTTATTCAATCAGATAAACCCTTATCAATAAAATATAAAAGCGTAAACAACGCGTATACTGTTTGTGTTAATCACTGGTTCTGATATATTCACCCTTTCCGCATACAGCAAATATGCGGCAGACAATTATGAAATCATCTTAACAAAAATGGAAAATCTCTATAGATATTAGTATATTTATGAACAGATCATCGCCTACTGCAGATTCGTCAAATGCGTTATCAGGAGTAAGCGATTTAACGCTTTTCTCATCTCGTATAGAATGAATGGTTACCAAACATCTTTGAAAACATACACAGAAAAGATGAAGTAGGTTTTAGTAATACAAAAGGAGTAGAATTAACATTGATGACAATTCATCGTTTTCCAACAATATTTTCAAAACGTGGTTTGCTTTTTATGAATCAAAAGGTATCTGCGTGAAGTAAAATATAATGGCGAAGGGATAACATGATAATGCTTAAATTGGTGAAGTTTGTATTAAAAAGGATTTGTAAAAAACTTAATTGATATTGAGTATGTGCAATTTAGTTTGTGAATATCAAGGGGTATAATAATGATACAAAATCTCCAGCTGATAAGTCAAACAAAGAGAAGTGTCAATCAAAAATGGCGTCATCCGGTGTGGAAACCACTTCGAGGTCAGGCAACCAATAGTATATACTTAACAGCAAAACAAACGCTTTTTAAAGTTTAATGTTTTTTTTAACTACGCAACTTTACCATAACAGTGTAAGTTGTATATGCATATAAGACGTTCGATAGCAAATTGGCTGCATTGTTTATGCGCCTTTCAATGAAATATGCCACTCACTGGACGTCCTGACGTAACAACATACCGTCAGGATAGGCACATTCGGCTAACGCTCTTACGCCAACAATTTAGCACGGCAATCCAGACGGCACGAGAGACACCTGGTCGTATCAGACGAAGTATAAGCCCCGACACCGTCAGACGCCGTATTCAAGGCGTAGGCATACGCTGTTGACAAGTGTATCGTGGACCACGTTTAACTAAAAATCATCGTCGAATCCGTCGTAACTGGGGATAGACGTTGACGGAACCGTGATTGGCATTTAGTTCACGAATGAGACTAATGTGATTATAGACTCAGGTGATAAACGGCTGTATGTCTACAAACGTCGTGGGAAACGTTTTACCTCCTTTGGATATAATAGGGCCTGCGAACCGATCAATTGCTTTTCTTTTTGCTGTTAAGTATACGTAAGCTGCAATGTCAGGTACCCTTACGCGTTCATGAGCCAAAACACAGTATCGCCTCTTAATTCTCATTCAATACCTTCATACTGTTATGCCGTCAAACTTGATAAATTAGTCATTACA